>DWNE01010993.1:0-10055 GCA_018249875.1 Cecropterus toxeus
TTTTTTATTATTTGATGGTATGAAGGAAGGATCTGCTTGATTTCTGTTTTTTTTTCTTAATATGAAGTATTAAACGAGCTAGCAGCTCACCTGATGGTAAGTGATTACTGCCGCCCATGGATATTTGTAAGTAACTTCATATAGAACAGGGGTTCTATCACAGATGCGTTGCTACTCCCGAGGACTGACATGGTAATGGTCATGTAAAAGTGTGTCGGCAACCACACCCTTCCACCAAACGCAAGAACTGCTTTACGCTAGAAATAAGTGTGGCAGTGGTACTTCGCCGTTCGAACTACATTGGTTCTACCACCTGGCAATATCATCTGATATCTTAGTGCCTTACAGACGGATAATGTGTCTCTTACATTTATCGGATACCTTTTTTCTTCAGGTCGTCATACTGCCTAGTTAAAGGACGTTTTATACTTTTGTCTTTAAGTACATACAATGATAGTAGTACAATCCGTAATCACCATACTTGTTTAAGTACAATACCTCGAATTGAAACCATAAATACCTCGAATTGAAAAAAAAGAGTAGGAGGAGGTGACTATATTTATATCATAACAATGTGGATATAAGATGAAAGCATTTAGTTCTTTAATTTTCTAATAAACTCCAAAACTTGTAACAAATATCTTTTTAATAATAACTCCGCTATATTTCCGCGTTATTTCTGCAAATAGATCAAAAAAGCACTAGTTATTTTCAACATCACTCGTCAACGTCGTTGAACTTACCTGTATTAATTTCAATATTCAAATTACATTCCGAATTTTTCCCGCGTCGAATATATTTCGTCATTCCGCGCTGAGCACAAAAGGCGAGGCAAAAACAGGCGAAGCAATATCCAGTGATTCCCCGGGGCAGTTACCGATTGGACAAATGGCCGTGTAAAGATACAACCTACGGCCTATCCGAGACCGACTCTAAAATGTTACTAGGAGAGTATAAAACGCAGTGATGGCACGCGCAAGATGTGCAGTGCGAATGGATTAAGTGAAATTTATCTCTATGGTAACGGCATAAGGGTTGCGGTGATGGCATACGTGATGGCATATCTATCAGCAATCCGATGGATAGGTGAGCTTTGTTGACGCCATCCGTGTTTGCCGGGACTCTCGTACAGCTTAACCGCTGCTGGTATAGAAAATACGAGTATTTTTAGAGCCCTCCATTAAGGTTCGGATAGGTCGGACTGTTTGATAAAATCTTGTTATTTCGCTTGCACTTGTTTCCATTTTGCGGATTATCTGATTGAATTACCGATACAATAAAACTGGCAATAATGCAGATATTCCTCTTCGCCATTCTGTGCCCCTGGTGCGAGTTTATTACGTTTTCACGAAACGATAATTGTTTACGTTTTTGTCCATCATTACAATACGTTGCATTGCAAAAACTAAACGTGCAATGTGAAATGCAATGTATCGATGAAAACGTAAACAATAAGGAAACGTAATAAACTTGTAATACATACTGGTTTCTTGTTCTATTCCGTTTCTGTTTAGGTCGCTCGGTTTTGAATGTAATTCCAGTTGATGTTAGGAAACGTATTTAACGAATTTAGCCATCGCTTTATATCTAAGAACGTATTTATTATATTATATAATCTCTGCAAGCTAGAGCGTAGGGCTTTTCCCTGTGAAACGTTACACAGCCTTATGTACTTCATTTATCACAAGTGGCTTAGTAAGAATATCTGAATTTTGCTTTTTCTCTTGTATGTCAGTTGATATGTAAATGACATGCGATCCTATGAAGCAACATCGAGTTAGGTAAAGAATAACAAATCCGACGGGAAAACAAATAACCGGCCAAGTGCAAGTAAAGTAAAGTATGACTTTACTTTACTGGCCGGTAAAGTAAAGTAAGTAAAGTCAAGTAAAGTAAAGTAAGTAAAGTCAAGTAAAGTCGGACTCGCGCACAAAGGGTTCCGTACCGATTTATAAGAAATGGCAAAACAATCACGTCTGTTGTATAGTAGCCCCCCTCAAATAACTATTTTATTCTAACTTGATATTTGTTGTTATAGCGGCAACAGAAAGAAACCATCTGTGAAAATTTCAAAAACCATCTGTGAAAATTTTCTGTCTAGCTATCCCATGATAGTTCATGAGATATATCCTGATGACAGACAGACGGACAGCGGAATCTTAGAAATAATTTTCCGCTTTTCTCTTTGAGAACGGAACCCTAAAAACAAAGTGCAAATAAAATAACTAGTGATCCAATTGTTCCATCCAAAACATTAATGTTGTCATGCAAACAGTAAATAGTATAACAGCCGATATTATCCAGAAGTAAGGGTATAGGGGTTTCAAGATTTATTTCAGTTCACGCTTAAGCCTTGGCATATAACCGCCGGCTAGACAAAACACACCTGCGTCCGACCTCACAAAACATAATATATTTTGATTTATATTACTAGAAGATACCTATTAATCTTCAAAGGGTGCCTTAATCTACCTCCGAGCTTACGAGTTTATTAATACCCTAAAGGTCAAAGTCCTATCAATACGAGACGAAAGTCGAATCGGTCATTGGCAGTACGCCAGGCCGTTACGTCGTGTAATATAATAAGGCAAGACCTCGTTTGTCCATTGTTTTGATTCTATAAATCCTAGGCTTTGTATTAAGTGCTACCTTCAAAATTAATAACATCACGGAAAGTTATCATTTGTCTTCACGGCTCTTTATCTGCTCAAAACTGAGAGTACAGAGTTTATGTATAATAAAGATGTTTTTTTACCTGACTGCGTCAGAAGGAGGGTGATGTTTTTCGAGCGTATATATGTATGTCCATTGCTTTAGCACGTGCTACTGCCCTAATGGAGTCACAGATTGTGACGTATGGCATATCATTAGAATCGTTTCAGTTTGCAGAGTGACATCTATAGGCTATATAATTTAAAAAAACCGCATAGAAATAGAGGAAAGGGAGGGGGAAGATATATTTAAAAAAAACTTTAAGATTTTTCTAAGTTTTTCTAAAATCTCGTTCGGGTATTTTTTTATCATTATGAACAAAAATTTAATTTTAAGCAGTCGGCTACTTGTTTTCATGTTTTTAACGATATATGTAGTTAATCTATGCCTAACCTCCTATTTAGGGAATTAGACACTAGCGCTTGATTTAACTGCAAAGGAAAAAAATATCATGAATCCTACATATATTTTTCATAATATTCTCGAATATATGGATGTCGAATATGTATGAACTCTGCTGATTTACTGTTGTCCACCATTTTTTTTCTATTTTTTATTTTATATTTAACTGGTTACTGCCACCTAAGATGGTCACTTCATATACAAGTGAGCCGGCAACCACACCACCGAAACGCAAGAACTGCTTCACGTTAGAAATAGTTAGCTAGAATTACTTAATAGAATTATAGAACTTATTATAATTGTGTTCGCTATCACCCATGGACTTCTGTAATTAACGTAGAATATGATAAGTTCTACCTGAATGTGTCTACAGTATTGCTACCTCGGAGGACTATGTTGGAACGCCGTTAATAATTTTTCTTTACCACACCTCGCAAATCAGAAAACAGCAGCTCTTAACATTGCTGTCATAAAGTTATGCGTATTGGCATTTATATGTCTAAAGTGACACAAAGGGATTAACCACATTTAATAAGTCAGTCAATCAGTAAGTCAATCTATCAGTCAGTCTATTAATAAGTCGATAATCCATCAGTCAGGCAATCAATAAGTTAATGTCAATGCGATATTATAGACATAACTGAACTTATCAACATGCTCATTCGCAGCAATATTATAAAGGTAATAAAATAATGAAATAAAACCTAGCTCTAGCTCTAGTAGAGACAGCTCTGTACTCGCACATTTGAACAGCTCGTTAATTAGCTGAGTGGGCTCGTATGGCAAGTGCCCGCTGTTAGTTACGCAAACATTTTACATCGTGAACCACTCGTGACACACCCGCTATCACCTGGGATAAGGTTCTCTTAACGGGCTATAATAATTCATAAATAAATGTTAAAAAATATAAGATATTTATTTTTTTTATAACTCTTTTTTTTAGTTTCACCTGTCCCGATGTTTGTCATCTAATCTTGCGAAATAAATGTAATCCATTTCCAGGTTAAAGATTAACCTGAAATTTAACGTATATTATATGTGTACATCGCGTGACAATGCAATAAAAGTGTGAAAATAAATACGTGATAGCAAAAGAAAAATAATAAAGGTGTAACTATTACGCCAAATGTTCTTTAATGTTCCATCTTAATGTAATTTATAAAGCATATATTTCTTATCAGGTTTAAATCATTATTTTTAAAATTTCAGTTTTTCTTTTTACAAGAACATAATAGAAGCATTTTTTGAAGATGTTCTTCTTCCAATTTTATTTTAAATAATAACATCCAACAAGAATACTCTTTTACTACTTTTTTTTCAAAATAGAAGCAAATGCGCTCAACATTGAGATTGTCGTTGTGAAGTAGCAATCAAGCATGCCGTCCACTTGATGGTAAGTGGTAAGTGGCAACCCAAAATAGTATTAAAATCTTACATAAGGCCTAATACAATAAAATAAATTGAATATAAATCCTACAATCGATATGTTACTTTGAAATTGTTTGTTTTTTTTTTCACATAATAGAACAGACGAACCTTCCATTATGTCTTTTATTAATTTCGCTATATAGCTATATTTATCACTATAAAAGTAAATTACTAAAGCGATATAAAACACCTTACACAAAATTATGAACTAGTTAAAAGTTACAAAACTACGAATTCCCGGGAATTATTCACCGTGTAATAATGTAAAGCTGGCATACACGGGATCACGAGGCGTTGCAACTTAGTATATGTGACCTGGTTTAGAGGAACGTTTCATTTTTTATACTTTTTAGACTGTCATTTCCTCCTTTGGCACACAGCACAGCAAGTCGTTACTTCATATTTAATTTCGTTTAAAATTCGCAAGTCTCTAAATAAGCGTAAATTAAAAAATATCTGCGTTTAAAATGCTCAAGTTTCTAAATTCTCTTAATAAGCGTTAGGTAAAAACGTTAGGTAAATCTGTATTATTTATTGTAGTGGTTATATGGAAAGGCCTTTAAATAACCGTGAAATACGATTTGGTAATGAAGACATAAATCGTATTTGCAATCAACTTACAATAAGACAAAAATTTATGTAAGTAATGTGTGGTGACTCTTGACTTACTCTCTTTCTCTCTCTCTCTCTCTCCCTCTCTCTTTTTCTCTCTCTCTTTCTCGCTTTCTGTAAATGTCTTAGGAGGCGACTGAGGGGCAAAAATCAAGAGATTGGTAGCGAAGTCTTCCTGTGTAACATTTACACTCACTTCGGACCAACTTAGAAATTCGCTACGAGATATGATTCTCAACGATGAAATCCATAGGCGAAATAAGATTGCCTTCATAGCTCTCAAACAGCATAGGAAAGAAACGTCCTCGAGTTGCAACCACGTTTAGACAAAAAGAGCACAGGTCGCCCAAAGACCAGGTGGACCGATGACCTGAGGATGACAGCACGGAACCGTTGGATTAGAAGGCCTGTTGGAGTGGCGCCGTTTAGAGGCCTATGTCTAGCAGTGGAACTCTAAAGGCTGAGGGACGAGTGGATGGACGCCAGACCAAAACTCACACCAGGCGCGGTGACTATATTAAAACACACCTATTACGGACGGACTATGACCAGCAATGGACCTGAAGAGGCTAATAGCTCAGACAGTCAGCCTATTATTAAGTCCAAATATTTACAATAAATGAATATCATATAACATAAAAATTGTAATTTCAAATTAAATATGCTATGCAATTTTTTTTGTTGTACATATTTTAGAACTAACTAGTATTTTACGATCAGCCCATGCAACTTAAAAGAGCTTCCAGATCAAGACTTAGTAATCCAAATAAAAATTTGAATCCAGTTTCGGTAAATTTATTTACGTACATACAATTATAAATCGCCATAATTGAGTCAAGGCTTTTAATGCTGAATGAGAAGCTGTCGCACAATTAAATCCACCCACTGTACACGTGTGCAAGTAATCCAATTTCAAATATTCGGACGAAGCTGGGCAAGGCGATAGTTGCGGGATGAATTCTAAATTAGCGCGGCATGGAACCCGAGTTCGGCCTATACCTCTACATGATTTACACACCTACTCTACACCTACTCTTCTATTTTTGGCAAATTGTTTTATCTAGAAAATGATTGAATGAGATCGTTTTCCTAACTATGATGCGGCCGTTTTTAGGGTTCCGTAGCCAAATGGCAAAAATCGGAACCCTTATAGGTTTGTAATGTCTGTCTGTCCGTCCGTCTGTCCATCTGTCCGTATGTCACAGTCATTTTACTCGGAAACTATTAAGACTACAAAGTTGAAACTTGGAAGGTAAGTGTATTCTAATAACCACTTTCCGAATTGTGTACAAAAATAAAAAATAGATTAAATTTAGGAGGGGAAATAGAGAGAGAAAATATATTATTTTTTTTATTTAAAAAAATGAGTTTCCGTTCCATGTATGGAAAGCCCATACAGCCATGTATGGGAAGTGAGCCGATGACCACACCCTTCCACCGAAACGCAAGACTGTTTCACGCTAGAAATAGGTGTGGCAGAGGTACTTCGACAATCGAACAACACTGTTTACCACCTGGTTGAATAATTGAATATAAATATGTTAAAAAAAACGGCACAATCGCATCAAACGTGCGTACAGAGCCAGAGTAAGTGGCTTCGGTTAATTCGTTTCTGTTTGTAACTTTACTGCATGAATGCCAGAATACTAATAACATGCACGTTTGCAAACGAGGAACAGGTTAATTAAAGAACATCATGTACTGAGTATGAATTGCTATGCAAAATCCTCCAACCACCGGGAGAACAACCGTCGACTCGTTAGGTAACGCACGAAGACCGAACCACTTATAAACAGTGGGGATAGTAAATATATTTCCCATTTGTACATTATATTACAATGTTTTCATTAACATTGCATTATTATGTATACATGTTAAGGATCCGGGAGGTATTCCATCGAAGAGGGTACCCCTCGAGGCCCGATCATCCTTGCTTATTGGCGCTTATGTCGACTTAGCTGGAGCATATGAGGAACCTGCAAAATAAGACGACCCAACAACGAACGAACTATGCATAATTTTGTGCCAAAAGTAACGATCTACTCTTTCAACTCTAAGGAGTGAGTAAGACTGGGTACTCGGTCTATACGCGCTGCTATACTTCGGAGTGTTTACTAGGCTATTGACGTTTTATTAAATCTTGTCGAGATTTAAAAATATAAACGACTACCATACCTTCCTCTCAAAGATATGTTAAATAATTAAACGCCTCAATTAAGCAACACCGGTCAAATATTATGAAACCGGAAGTTGCGTTCGAAACTTAATTTTCATTCGTTAGTAACGACTTTAAGAATGTTTGGGGCACCTAATTACACGCTCGCAGGACGCAAGTAACGAGCGGTGAAGAGTTAATTAAAGTTTGAAGAGGTACTCTATGTGATAATTATTGTTTGTACGTAACCTTATAAGCAACGTTATGTTTACATTGTTATAATAGTTAAATATTATGAAACGAAAATAATTTTAGAAAACAAATAGCCCTCACCTGATGCCTGCCAGATGTGTAATATCGAGTTCGTGCAAGACATATGCATAAAAGACTGCGACAAGCTTCGATCAATATTTGATTGAAGGCGACAAGGATCAAATATAATATGTGTAGCATAATGAGAATAACGCTGTCTACGAACGGTACCCCGTACTATGTCGAACTAACACCGCAGCCCGCTTAGTTTTGTTCGATACTTAATAGTTCCGACAATGTATAACAGATGGCGTTAAAATAAATAAATGAACAACAGTCAACAATCAGGTTCACCTGCGTCTGTAGATGTTTCACATCAAAAACATTTTTTTAATAAGCTGTAAACACGAGCACATTGTGTCCTCCATTCATCTGTCCAGCTGAACATAGGCCTCCACAATGGCCTAGTAACAGCTGTGTTATCCATTTCTGTATTCTGGTCTGAAGTATGTGGTAAGGGCGATACTTATCCGTGGCGTTGAAACATAGTCCTCAGGAGTGTCCAATGCCCACGAACATCTGTAATCAACAGCAGATAAGATTCACCTGGGGTTAGCCACAGATAATTGCTACCCCAGAAGACTGAGCTGGAACGCCTTGGATAAAAACGTATCCTACCACACTCTTCAGATCAGAAATGTGTAACACTGCTGTTTTTAGGTAGAAATAGGACTGGCGTGGTGCCTCCGGAGTTAGACGAAGGATTCTATCACCTTCAATCCCACTGAAGATCATTTACCACGCTCATTTTAGTGAAATCTAACCAATATTACGAGTATAGATGAGAAAGTTCGTGAGGATGTATGTGTACTCATTCACGCAAACACTACTGGTGTAATTTCGCTGACATTTGGTACACAGATAGTTTATATCCTGGATTAACATATAGAACACTTCGTGAACGTGACCAAAGCGAGCAGAGTCGCGGGAATAAGCTAGCTTAATAACAATTTTATTAGAAACAATAACGGATATTTCGTTTCATAGTAATAAACATTTCAATGAAATATTTAACATTTTCCTTTCTAAATAATTTTCAAGGTGTAACGATGCGACCACTATGCAGATAAAACCGGGGTTTTAATTGGGCGTGACCTTTGCGAGTATGTTGGCGGTGAAATAGGTTCGTGGTCACGTAACAGGTGTGGGTGGTATGCTTATTTTGTTTGAAATTGGTAAATGAAAGAAAAATTGAATGGTTGTTGAGAATTTGTTGTGATCAATTTGCTGTAATCGTGGGAGCGACGCCGGGTTTTGTGAGATATTCACCACATTAAAACCCCCCGGTGGCCGTCCTCAGCGCTGTTGGAAGACTCTGGGATCTCCAGCGGAACGCAACTGGAGACCACCAAGCGCGATGCCCCTTTTGGGCTCTTTCCTGGTGAGCATTCGCGTTCGCCGTGCTTTCAGGTATTTACACATGCGACCACACATGCCGCCGTCCATCCCGGGGTCACTTGATTGGACGGTTCGAGCTCCCACTGTTGCCGCCCGTAACCCCGGAAGCCTCCTTTGAGTCGCCTCTTACGACAGGCAGGGGATACCGTAGCCCTATTTTGGTTCCGGTACTACAGGGACAAAATTATTGATCCTACCTATTTGCTCTCATTTATTTTTTATTTTCTTCAACTTCATTTTGTAAGAAGTGGCTATAAGGGCTTCAGGAGTTGCGGGCGGCAAGATAGGACCTAGAATTATCCAGCCAAGCGACTCCAAAAAAGCGGTGATATGTGTGGTCGCATATCGTCTGACTGACCAGACGGTTTGCTGGTCCCAGCCGTTCACCTAGGTGGACCCGATGGGGCAATACTATTACACTTGTACTATTACAAAAAATTGTATGTTAAAATATTTTTAAAACCATGTCGTCAAGGTTCATCCGAGCGCGCGGATCTCCGACCCCTTCTCCGAAATGTCATTGTTCAAGGACACCGCGAACGACACGACAAATGTCAAATGCAAATATAATGGACACAGAGTATAAATATAATGAATATAGCAATAATGTCTGACTGGTTTATAGATTATATATTATACGTACATATGTGTATTTGATTTTATTGTGATGGTTTGATTTTATATAACTAAAAGCGAATTGTAATATCTTAGCACCGGTCTCTGCTTATGACTGTTAAGGCATTCTGATGGTTTTTTTATAAGGTTGAAGTGGCATACGGGTATTTTATCCACCTGATGGTAAGTGCTTACTGCCATCTATGGTTACTGTAAGAAACTTCATACATGTAGATCAGAGATTCCATCTAAAGTTGATATGTATCTATGATATATCAATTCACGAGGACTAAGAAAACGTCTCATGTATATGTTAACCGGCAATACACCCTACGCAAGAACTGCTTCACGCTAGAAATAGGTGTGGCGGTGGTAACTTCCCGGTCGAACTACCCTGGTTCTACCACTTGGTAAATACATA
>DWNE01010994.1:0-10055 GCA_018249875.1 Cecropterus toxeus
AACCAGTAGTTCCTGAGATTAGCGCGTTCAACCAAACAAACTCTACTGCTTTATAATATTAGTATAGAAGTATAGATTCAAAAGTAGCGTATAAGTTGACCAGGTAAATGAGGTATATCCGTGCAAAATTTCATGTGAATCGGACCAGTAGTTCTTGCGTAATTGAGTAATAAACAGATACACAGACACACACCAACTCATTTTTATATATCAGTATAAAGTACAAACTAGCTTTTTCCCGCCGCTCTGCCTGCTTATGTTACGTTCATCAAGTTAATAAGTATTCTGGGTTGCAGGTTATCTAACTACCTGTGTGTTAAATTTCAGCGAAATAAAACCATAGCGTGATATTATACATATAGCCTACAGCCTTCCTCAATAAACACAAAAATATTTTTTCAATTCGAACCAGTTTCCGAGATTACCACGTTCAACCAAAAAACGAACTCTTCAGCTTTTTTTTATTAACATGAAGTAGCAAACGAGCAAGCAGCCCACCTGACGGTAATTGGTTACTGCCGCCCATGGACATTCGTAAGCAACCTCATATAGAACAGGGGTTCTATGTGAAGTCGACCACAGATGCGTTGCTACTTCCGACGACTGAGATGGTCGCCTCATATAAAAGTTAGCCGGCAAACACACCCTTCCACCGAAACGCAAGCACTGCTTCACGTCAGAAATAGGTGTGGCGGTGGTACTTCCCCGGTCGAACTACGTTGGTTCTACCACCTATATTTATAATATTAAAGTATAGATAATTAGATACGGATTTACTAAACCTCTTATTATAAAGTAACCGAGCAAGCTACAACAATATAAATCAAGTTGGACTTTGCACTTTGATACCCCAAGCTCGGAGTACCAGTTTATTTGCGAAATTCTTTTCGTGACGTCATGGAGGTTTTGTGGCATAGTGCAACGACCTCTGATCAAATCAAATGGAGGGCTGTGGTATGTGGCGTTTTACCACATAAACAAATGTATCTTAGATTTATTTTTTATCATGTTCGTAATGTTTTTATTTAACTATATACCTACTATTATGCTTTATGTTCTTATTTTTATTATTTACCTTTGTTTAATGTATATATGTTAACTAAGTAAAATATTACCGACCATATTCTTATCTTGTTTATTAATTTCTGAACTTACATGATTTTAAAAGACATAGGTACTCTATATTAATGTACAATATGTACATAATTAAAATAAAGTAGTTTTTTAAGTGCATTTTAGTTCTGACTGAGTTATTTCTTACTTCGCCAGTTTTCTGAGAGTATTCTATGTATTATTCCAGGCCATAAACTATCTGTGTGCCAAATTTCAGTTAAATCCGAGCAGCAGTATTAACGCCAAAGAGTAACAAACGTCTAAGCTTACAAACTTTCGGTTTTTTTTATCACATTGAAGTAGAAAACGAGCGTGCAGTCCACCCGATCGTAAGTAGTCATTGCCGCCCATGGATGAATGTAAAAAGAACTGGAATTTTGATCACAGATGCGGCGACCATCTCAGTCCTCGGAAGTAGCAGACACCCGAGGACTGATATGTCCGCCGCATATATAAGTTAGCCAGCAACCACACCTTGCCACTGAAACGCAAGAATTGCTTTCCCGTTGCCCATTGCGTTAAACTACACAGATTTTTCCACCTGGTAAAAGGTGAGACAAGTCATCATCCTACCGGAAGGTAGCACCTAATGAAGTTAGCAACCTGACGACCCGCGTGGCGGAACGATCACCATACCTGTCTATCACGCAATGGTTCCGGGTTCGATTCCATACCATGCTACGTGTGGCAGTGGCCACTTACCGGCGGATGGACTGCATGTTTATTTACTACTTCCATATCATACAAAAAAATTATATTACTTATAGATTCCCACGGGAAGTACCTGTTAACCAAAAAGTGAACTAGGCTGTTGTTTGTTACCTCAATGTCATAAAAAACAAACGAAAATGGCGACAACACTAAAATATGCGACGAGCCCATAAAACATACCAAAAACGACTAAAACTTTGCCACAAATAAAACTAATCGACTAATCTCGACTCTTCTAACTCTACATTCGGCTGACGTCGACTCTGCGTCACGGTGAGGTCAAAGCGACTTATACAGACGCATAAAAAGCTCTGACGTAGTACCATGGTAGAGTTATGTGTTTAAGATCAACAGACTTAATATAGAGACGTGATATTTAATCAAATTAGCAATTAGACCTGGTTAGGTGGCCGCTATGGTCACTGTAGCGAACGAACTCAAGTTTTGATTAGTAAAGTTAAAATTAAGGTTTTTAATAAACCTAGATATTCGCGTAGAATTTTATGTTCAACACCCGTAACAGAAATCCTTAGTTTTTTAAGTGACACTTTAGAATCGTTGTGATTGTAACTCGATAAAACAAAAATGCGTTACGAATGTAGTGGATAATACAACTAGATGGCGCTCTACTACTTTCTGAATCACGCTAACGATTTTAGTTACGCAGGCAGGGCAAGACAGGGACACGGCAAGCCTTAGAATGAGTATGGTTTGAGGTAATGCAATAAATAGCTACTTTTTGCGTTGGGTAGCGCTTTTTTTGATATGTATAAATGTAATTGTAATGTTTTTAACTCTCGACGCAAAAATAGGAATGGTGTCGGTTTGTGGCATCATAGCTCTTAAGCGGTTGGACGGATTTTGATATAGTTTTTGGCTTTAATGCTGACGTACTTAATAGAGTTTGTCAAATATTTTTATGCCTCGGCGTTTTCATATCAATTTTCTTTGGCACGTGCTACAGCCCCAATAACTTGATGTGTTGCGACATATGAAATATCATTAGAATTGTTTTAATATAGTTTAGTATAGTATTTTATGTTACTATTTTGTCGAAAATTCATAACAACCGTTAAATTATAAAAACAAAAAAAAAACCTTTTTATTATGTTACGGGTACTCACGATATGCGGTTCTTTGAATTTCTTTTTGCCGATATTTCGACCCAGCTACATGGATTGTGGTCACGGCGAAACTGAAGGAAATTCAAAAAACCACATATCGTGAGTAACTTTAACATATTCAAATGTATGAATTCCGCGATAATATTAGTTTAAAATCATTTATTATAAAAAAAAACTTTTAAACCAATCGTTTTTTTCCATCTGTTTATCAGTGTTAGTTGTTAATTACTGTTTTTTTTGTGGGTAGACAAGTTTGCCGTGGCCTACTAGTAGCTAACTTAAAAGTATATGCAATTATTATATAACAGTAAATGACTTAATACTTGATAAACATAAATCAAAACCGTATTGAACAACATAAAGGCCGGAAGTAGGCAACGTAATCAACATCTAAGAGGTCAACGTGTGAATTAAATAATTTTCCTCCTTAGAACGATCAACATTGTACAGAGGTGGTGTCCTTGTTGCAGCCTGTTCGAATTATGGAAATTAGAACATTTGTCGCCGACGACTTACGATAGAAAAGCCGATGACTACGGATTAAACTTACGCTACACTCGTAGCCCCACACTAGGATTTTCTCCTGCGTCGTGGGTACCATGGAATACACAAACACCCAGACCCAGGACAGAATCTAAGCCGTTCAGATGTCTGTTTGGCCGGTGGAACCCAGAACCCACAGCGTGTCAGACTGGTATGATGACCGCTCTGCCACACGGGTCATTAGAATATAATAAAATATAATAGATAGAAAAATATCTGTGGCTTTATGAAACCACGATGCTAGTAACAAAATATTTTTTGTTACAAATTGTTTGTTGTTTAATTTAATAAATTTACATTAGAAATAAACAAAACAAGCAAAAATGCAACATATTTGCAACAACGCAATGCATATAAATGCAACATGAGAAGCCTTGGCTGCTCTGTCGAAGCCTTTTTTCCCAACCCTGCAACTGAACGTCCAAGTCGGATAGATCACAAAATTCCAGTCGTGAACAAAAAGCTTTTTATAAGAGAAAAAAATAAAAAGTAGTTAAAAAAATGATAGCTTTGTAC
This sequence comes from Cecropterus toxeus, assembly GCA_018249875.1. Lineage (NCBI taxonomy): Eukaryota > Metazoa > Arthropoda > Insecta > Lepidoptera > Hesperiidae > Cecropterus > Cecropterus toxeus. Next base: position 4,008 of record DWNE01010994.1, read on the forward strand.
ATGTACATAGTCTCGAAGGCGGTGCATTTATATTTCATTGCACAAAGCTTTCTATAAGAGAAAAAAAAAAGTAGTTAAAAAAATGATAGCTTTGTACATGTACATAGTCTCGAAGGCGGTGCATTTATATTTCATTGCACGAGGAAACTGTGTCCAATATGAAGTTTTAGCAGTCGGATTTTTTTGTTTTCATAACATGTTTTTTTTTAGTTGATTAAAATATATTGCAACGTAGCAGTGGTAACAGGGGTATGTAAAATTTAAATGAAATACATTGTAATAATATTTCATAAGCCTACGGGAGCACTTGAAAATTGTCAGACAATATTTTTACATACACTACCACAGTATCGGAACACAACTTCAACTGAGAAGATCCGGCAAGAAACTCAGCGGGTTTGTCTTTTATTTTGTATAACTTTGTATTTTTAACCATCTTATTATATGGGTAGTAAAAGCTACTTCCAGTATCTTGCCTTACTCTTGACTAAACCAGAGGCTTGTTTGGCAAGATTGATTGGCATTTTGACGATGGAGATGTGACGTAAAATCTTAGAAGTAAAGACAGCCTGCGACACTAAGAATTAAAACTCTTCGTCCGTATATTACATTACAGCTAAGTAATAATGCTTAATAACTCGATTTGTAGCAATATTTCATCAAAATAACACATAACCTGTTCTAAATGTTGTAACATCGACTTCATTCGTGTTTGAACCGTGTTTCTGTGGTATAAGACATTATTTCGTTCTAGCGATTAGTTTTACATCGCGTGTTGTTTAAGGAAAAAGGTATTTTATTACAATAGTGATAACGGTGTTTTTTACACACCCGTCCGGTTTATAAATTGGATTTTCCGCAGGACGTTTTGCGAAATTTATAAATTAGGCAGCTTCTACATTGAGCGGTTGTTTATCAGCTTGAACGCAAATATCAGTACTCAACGTGTTTAAATAAAATAGAAATATAATTCCTCATATAATACTCATATCAATGTTGACGCTACAAATTACATAGAATGTAATCCTAACTATAAAACAGGCCAACGTCGGTCAAAAAGTATTTGTAATTTATTTATTCAATGCTTCATTACCAAAATTACATGCAATAAACTTATTGATAACAAATGCCAAAAAAAACATGGAATTTCAATTAGAAATGAAGACAGCTAACATATAAGAGTATATAAACACACATAGATAAACAGTAATAATATTTTATGCTTCAATAAATATTTTGCATAATAAAAAATACAAAAAAAGATGTTAGTCCATTTAAATTGGATACCACATACAAATTAAATTAAAATTAAAAGGGGATATTTTCATTGGAAGTTTGTGGGAAAAAGCAACTACGCATATGATTTCTACTTTAACCAAAAAAAAACTTCATAATGTGATTGTACATATTTACTATTTATGTCAACGATTTGGTCACACAAGTCTCTAGGAAAACTGTCGAAAATGTTTTTAACGGCATTAGGCGTCGAAACGCGCTTTTAATTTCCACATGTGTGTACAGCCTATAGCTGAAAATAAGGCGGTCATTACAATGTAGCGGTCTTTGCACTTAGACGTTACTAGTCTAAAAGTGATTGATGATTTCTTCCGTTATGTCTTACACACATTAGTGGAATGGTCAGTAAAGTCGTGAACGGTAGTTGAGAAGAATTTATACTATTGTTTTATGTAATAGTTAATACATGGATTGCTCTAAGGAGTTCTTTTTTATATATTTTTTACGTATTAAATTGAAATACCAAACGAGCATGTAGTCCACCTGATGGTAAATGATCACTGCCAACCATCGACATCTGTAAACAACTTCACATAGAACAGGGGTTCTATCTGAAATCGATCACAGATGCGTTGCCACTCCCGAGGTCTAAAATAGCTACTTCATATGAAAGTTAGTCAACAACCACACTCTTGCTGCTTCACGCCAGAATTTACCCAGCTACATGGATCGTGGTTGCCGTGACCACGATCCATGTAACTGAGTCGAAATATCGGCAAAAAGAAATTCAAAAACCGCATATCTTGAGTACCCGTAACATATTAAAATGTATCAATTCCGCGGTGATATCAGCTTAAAAGTATGGTTTTACCATCAACCTCGAAAAACTCCTTACGTAGTTCAAAGGGATAATGACAGAGGCGATGAACTTACGAGGCTAAGAGGCCTCTACCGTCCTAAAGAGTAGAAAGTACCTCATTAATTCGAGAGTAACTTCAGAGTGTAAGCAGAAAGCGTAAAACTCGCTTAACATTCGTTTAAGTTATTGTAAAATCTGTGTACAAGTAGATAAATTACTTTCGATTTTATACAATTCTTACCAGACTGCGTCAGAAGCTTATCACAGCATAGCTCTTACCCACAAGAATAGGAATACGTACCGGAAAGGCTTAGAATTTCTCCCTTTTCTTTGACAAATTTCAACACATTTATCGAGAATCATTCTTATCCTTTTCTCCGTCCGCCACTATTCACGAGACGATTCTATTGATATGTCACACGTCACAATCCGTCAAGGTGTTTGGGCTGTAGCGCGTGCCAAAGAAATGGACATATATATACAAACAAACATACATATGTATATATACATACATATGAATACATATAATTCGGGGCTTGTGTACCCCTCTTTAACATATTTGAATTCGCATTTAGATTTTGTCACTGACCTCCCCTTAAGAGAACTATTTATTTATTTATAAACATAAACGCTTTCTACACTCATAGCCACACAGTAGGATTTTCTCCTGTGTCGTGGGTGCCATTGACACAAAGACTACACAAACATCCAGACCCAGAACAGAAATCCCTGTCTTGCCGGGGATCCCAGGACCGGATCCGGGACTCACTGCGTGTCAGACCGATATGGTGACCGCTCCGCCACGGGGTCGTCGTTTATATCTTTATATTTTATTATTTATATCTATACCTATCATTAATGCAAGTTCTACAGTAGGTATTCCTCAACAAATACTAATCTGATAAACTGTTTTGTACTTGCGAAATATCGTATAACATTAAAAAATACCAGTGTGGTTTAAAGTCTGCACTTCTCCGTAATTGCCATTCTGTGTAATTTGATACGTAACTTCATATTTCTGTGTCCCCAGTGAAAATGGGTAAGTCTGATTTTTGCTAAATTGACTTTTAATTTCCGGAACTCTTAGACACGTATCGGATATCGGCGATACACATCAGAGATCTGTTTTTAATCATCGGAGATGTATCAATAGATCACCGTTTTTTCTAAAAAATAGATTTAAGTAGCCAAAAGGTCATTTTTTTCCAAATTGACTAAATCCTGTAAATATCAAGTAATATCTAAAAATGTTGGTAACAAAAGCCAATATTACAATAACCTCATTTGTACCCCGTTTTCATTATAGGTACAGTAATATGAAGTTACGTATCAAATCACAATTGAAATTGTTCAGAGAAAACAAAAAAACAGAGATCTTTATTTATTCAATAAATCTCCGTTTACAAAACGTTTTCTAAAATGACTTCCATTGATAGAGTTCCGATTTTTAAAACATTATTCCAAAATGAGATCTATGTTAGAACTTGATGGATCGTTAATGTGGTAGAACTCTTTGTAGTTCGAGCCCTGACGCAAAGTCGCCACACCACTTTGCCTAACAGCAGTGCTTTATGCTGTTGTGTTCTGCTCTAAAGGGTGTGGTAAAGAAGGTATACTCCAAGGCAGGTCCAAGGCATTCCAAATTAGTCCCTACGAGTAGCAACGCATCTGTGGCTAACGTTAGGTAAGACTCTAATCTTATCTGGATTTGATTACAGATGTCCATGGGCGGCAGTGACTACATACCATCAGGTAGCCCGCCTGTTTACTACTTTCGCAGTAAAAAAAACTCAATTGTTTTAACAATCTTTGTTATAAGTCAATTTGCCAAAAAAGACTTATAGCCTTTTGCTCTAGAGGCAGGCTTACATTTTCGTTTGCTACTTCCATGTTATAAAAAAAAACTTTCTATCATTTTTTGTTTTAAGTAGTCAATTTAGTAAAAATCCGACTTATACCCTTTTGCATTACGGGCACAGATTTATGTTGTCAGATGTAACACTAGCTTCACACGTGATATTGTTTCTGAGGGACGATCGAGTTAGTAAATCATGTCTACGGATTACATACCACCGTTCCAAACGATCACCGTTTACGTTTCGCTACACATTATAGTCATTTAAACCATGTTTTGTACGTAATAAACTCGTACTAACAGGGCGTCCATTAATTGCATGAGGTGATTTAAACGATTTTTGACACCCTCCCATCTTGGTGAGATGTAGTGTTTATCTCTATCTCAATGATTAAAAGTAGAAAAAGACATTTTAATTAGACAGTTTAATTTTTTACAGATAAAGTATTTGGTGACAGACGGGCGGACAGACGGTCAGCGGAGTCTTAATAACAGACTCCCATCTTTATCCTTTGGGTACAAAACCCTAAAATCTTCAATTTGCTTGTTTATTAAGTTTCACTAACGTTGAACACTAGCGTGTAGTGAACATAACATGATAAATATCATAAATGTCATAATTGATACAATGTAGACGTAAATAAGTTATGCACTATTGACCTTAGGCCAAGGATTATTAAGAGTAGATGTTAGATACATTTCCATTATATGTTTACCTGTTCACAATATACAGCTTAATTATCTTACGTACATAACTGATTTAAATTAAATAAATTGTAAAACGAAGCTCCCGCAGCTCTATTTTCTATTCGCATTCCAAATTTTGGCGAAAAAGCAAATCATCTTCAAACAGGGCGACATTTTTGCTTTGTTGTCGATAATTCAGGGAGTCTGTAGAGGCGGCGAGAGTATTTATTCTGAATAAAAATATTCTGAATATCCCCCTCCTTAGAATAAATAAGTAAAAATTAACAAAAAATACTTTTTATTTTCCTATAAATCTTAAAGTCACGGTTTATAAGAAATACAGTCATAATATTTTTTTAATTTTCTTAACTCTACCTAAATAGATTACTTTAATTGTAAGTGCTAATATTAGTTTTCATTTTATGTAATGTATAGGAACCTCTTTGTCGGGTATAGGCCTTTTAAGGGTTCCTTACCCTAAATCATAAAAACGGAACCCTGTTGCTGAGACTCCGCTGTCCGTCTGTCCGTCTGTCTGTCACCATTCTGTATATCATGAACCGTGATAGCTGGAAAATTGAAATTTTCACAGTTTCTTGTTGTGTCTTTTTGTTGCTATGACAAAGATACAACGCTAAAACAGAATACGATAAATATTTAAGAGGCGCTCCCACACAAGAAAACGTATTTTTTTGCCGTCTTTAAAAGATATTGATACGGAACCCTTCGAGCGCGCGTCTGACTCACACTAGACGATATTTTTTTATATGTTCTGTGCTACTTTTACTCAGGTTTCCTCACCGTCGATACTTCTCATCCCATCTGTATGTGGTTTACCCACGTTTCTTCCTTCCTCCTTAGAAGGTGAATAAATATTTCAAAACCATTCAACATTTTTCTTGGGAAACACCGTTTACAAAGTACTACGTCAATGCAATTCATATTAACTCATCGCAAATTTATACAGCTCCATAAAAGCTCTGTATTCGCGGAGGTTCTGTTCCGTCCGTACGTCACGAATATAGGAACCGCGAATGACGATCAGTACCCAAATAGGAACAGAAAAATTATAATTAAAAACTATAGATCAAAGAAATGGGCCAAATCGCTGCCCAGTGGAAGTGTACCCAAGACACTCGCAGCAGTCGCAGTATAACCTCGCTTTATTGCCAAACTTTTTTATTGGCCGAGGTAAGCTCCAGCTCTTGGGTCATCTGAGGCGTCAACCAGGCGGGAAGACATTTTTTTATAAAAATGTTCCGCGTCTGGCTCCCAAGTTCCCATCGTCTCGACTGCAAATGGCACAAACATGTAGCCTCGAGAAAAGGCTGCACATTTGCGCCGCTTCGCAGCCTCTGCAGATTCGGCCGCCGCACCAGCACGCATCGAAGTCGCTTGTACATGGGACGGT
>DWNE01010995.1:0-10055 GCA_018249875.1 Cecropterus toxeus
TTTTATTTAACTTGCAATGTTTGTATGTATGTTTGGGTCAAATCTTGCAAGCTGAATTTAACCCACTTTTCAGTGTCAGTGAAATTTGGAATACACCTTTAGTTCTGATGACAATGCAATCATATGTAATCAACATTGATGTGATTCCAAAATGGCCGCCGCAACAAAATGGCGGAATACATATTTTTTTCCAACCCATCCAATATGGGTACCTAATGAAAGAGCTTAATTTGTAGAATTCAATACAGTACACAAAAAAACCTTGTTTTGAAAAATACTTTTTTATATTAATTTATTTGTGTTTATGAAAATAATAATAATTATTATTATAGTATAACTAGTGTCCAACCGAAACTTAAGCTTTACCTGCGGCCAAAAGAAACACCTTCGGCAACCTTGAGCCTCGGCCAAAACGGATCGAAGTCTTATCCGAAGCCGAAGGTTTCTAGTAAGCGAAAAAATTTAACGAACTGTAATAAATAAACTAGGTACATCGCCATTGAGATGGTAAAGCGCAGGAGTAAGCGGAGTAAGCAGGAGTAATTTTAACATTTATAACAAGTTGCAAACTGAATGTAATCATCTCTAGACGTTGTTGATATATTGATGAATGATTATTAAATTGGAATTCAAATTGGTATATTATTTACTTTTAGACAATTTGGAACTGATTTTCTTATGATTTTTAAACATTCGGCTTTAGCTTCGGTTTCGCCCAAAAATCGACCTTTGGCCGGACACTAAATTTAACACAATTTATTAACAAAATAGGTCCAAAAATGTTGTCTTATAAAACATTCAACGTTGTAGAATCTTGCGTTACGACTCTATATTCTACTTTGAAGGATGTTACCACATCGTAGTAAGTCTTACCACATCTTTACACGACAAGTTAAAGCTTAGTCTTCAGGGGTAGCAAAGAGTCTACGGTGCCATCAGGTAACCATGAAGACCGAATAATATCTGACATTTTTGACTTGGATAGCAGTTCTATGCCGCGGTAGTGGCGTCGCCGCGTGGCGTCTGCAGGCCTCGAGCACCACCCATCACGAATTCATCACGGATTATTTATAATGATATGCGTATTACAAATTATCACTGCTTTACGGTAAACGTAAATAACACGAGGATACCCATTCACCAGCGAGTTCTCTAAAAGTTCTCAAAGGTGTTTGAAGTCTACCGGTTCGTACTTGGCAAGTGTAGCAAGTCGACTGCCCTAATGCTCTCTTATTTTGAAAGAAGACCCATGCCCAGCGGTTATTCTTTTATGATTTAGAAGTAGCAAACGAGCATGCAGTCCACCTGATAAGTGGTCATTGCCGCCCATGGACACGTGTAAGAAATTAAAGACGCTTTCTACACTCATAGCCGCACACTAGGATTTTCTCCTGTGTCGTGGGTGCCACGAACACACAAAGACAAATACACAAACACCCAGACCCAGAACAGAAATCTAAACTCATCATTCAGATGCCTGTCCTGCCGGGGACCGAACCCAGGACCCACTGCGCGTTAGATCGGTATGGTAACTGCTCGGCCACGCGGGTCGTCTCTCATCTCTCAATTTCCCATAGAACAGAGATTTTATCTGAAGTCAATCATACATGCGTTGCTACTCACGAGGACTAAGATTCTCGTCTCATAGAAAATTCAACCGGCAACCACATCATTCCATCGAAACGCAGGAACTACTTCACGCTAGAAATAGGCGTGGCGGCGGTATCTACCCGGTTAAACCATACTAATTCTACTTTTAATTTTATTACGTAGTACTTTAACAATTAATTTGAATTAAGCAATATACGTGTATACAAAGGTATATTAGGATATACACGCATAATTAAACTTGCTACAATTATGGATGATTCACATTTACCTAGAAATGTGATCTACAGAATTTAAAGCCTTTATCGCAATTCATAGAGTTATACAATAAATGAAGTCCAAAATTTATACCGTCATCAGGTACACAAAGCAATTTATTTACTAATTCTCGATATGAAATAGCTCACTTTTACACATTTAATGGGTATAGTGACCTTAACAAAATATACTTTACGCCCAAATTTGATAACATTCATAGACGTACAATTTCTTCTATTGATAACATTGTTATTTTTACTAGGTTTAAAATAAACAAAAAGTAGTAAAAATTAGATTTAAAACAATAGGCTTAAAGTTTTAAAAGAAAGAGGCTAAATCGACTGTGTAAGTTTATATTCTAAGGGGAGGGTAGATGCCCCTCTTTTGGAGACGTCCATGGCAGAATTAAAAAAAAACTAAGATTCTAACTTCAAAACTCCGTGTACCTAATATAACCAATAAGGAATGTATTTTGCTAAACAGACCAACTATTCCTATACATTTATCGACGTTATCTTTCTAGTGGCATTTACTAATTGCTTTTTAGTACTTTGAAGATGTTTTGTATCACAACGATGGTTGTGTTGAGTGCAAATCATAGCACACGGCTCTAATTGTACCAATTGGTTCTAAATAACGAGCACTTAATGATTTTAAACTTGCACAATTTCCATTGATGGCTTGACAAGGAAGATGGAATCCGCGTTAGTATTACAGTAGCAATGGTTTTTACAAAAATATATAAAGCTAATATGTAGAGCTACTTAATCTAGATTTATGTCCTAAGTTTGAGTCATATTTCTATTGTGTTCGGATACTTGTACAGAATTATATTTTTTTTTTTTACAAAAAAAATATTAATATTTATATTCCTTTTCTTTGGGTTATATTGCGTATTTAATATTAAAGTAATATAATATTAATGAGGCACTTTATTTAATGTTTATAGCTAATTTACATTTTCAATATGTTATTTACATATATAAACACTCATTTATTTTCAGTAATATTTTTAATGTTGCACGGTAAAAAGAACTATTTAACTGAATTTGTCGAAGTTATGAGTTAGATTTTGTTTTCACTGTGTGACATGCATATATGCACATATTTATGCATTATGCATATAGGTATGCACAAACGTATACAAATACAGAATATTGCGAATAATAAGCTCACCTCTCAACAACATATTGATTTGATCTTACTTTGTAAATTTAATTAGTTCTCATATCAGAATCGTAAATGACATCGAACATAAATCAGTAATTATTACCTTTATGCTCATCTGATTTATTGGAATGACACTAACAGATAAATTTTAATATGATCTACATTTAGATATAAATTTTCCTTTATAAACAAATTGATTGTCTTTTATATCTGTGAGTACAATCAATTTGATACTACACAGATTTCTGCGAAAAAACAGCATTGTTCGGATCTGAAAGTTGAAGTAAGAGAGGAGCCCCGGATGCACGGGGGGGGGGGGCAAGTTGGGACCTATACCCCGGGCGGCAAGTTCAGAGCGCGGCAAATTCAGACCTAGCAAACGAATTCGCAAGTCATAATTGATTTAACTTTGACCATTGAGACACATAGTCAGTAGGAAGTGGAACACTTGACACGTATACGTTTTAATTACCACCAATTTTTGGACATTTGATGGCTGAAATGATGGTAAAAAAAATTCAAGTGGGCGGGGGCGGCATTTTTAACTTTTTGCCGCGCCTAAAAATAAAATTGAAGATCCGGGGCTATAAGGGAGACACACTTATCCGAGGCGTTCCAGCTTAGTCCTCTGGAGTAGCAACGCATCTGTAGCAGGTAAGACTTTGATCTTATCTAAAGTTTTTTTTTATAAATATGAAGTAGCAAACGAGCAAGCAGCTCACCTGATGGTAAGTGGTTACTGCCGCCCATGGGCATTTGTAAGCAATTTCATATAGAACAGGGGTTCTATATGAAGTCTATCACAGATGCATTGCTACTCCCGAGGACTGAGATGGTCACTTCATATAAAAATGAGCCGGCAACCACACCCTTCTTACAAAACGCAAGAACTGCTTCACGCTAGAAATAGGTTTGGCGGTGGTACTTCCCCGATCGAACTACATTGGTTCTACCACCTGGCAAAGTTCTATCTTAGATACTTACTAAAGTTATCAGTTTTGTACATTGTAAATAGTTCATATACTTCCATTTTACGTTAGCTAGCATGATAATATGCTTTTACGCGATCATTAAAATGATTACAATGAACGTAATGGAAAACTATAGGTACATAGTTTGTATCTGCGTAATCTTGGAATAGGTAAAGATGTTGTTTATTATTGAAATGAAAACCACGTCAATGGATACGTTGGATTATCGAAATCGAATAGTAAGTACTGTTATAGGTATATAATATACCTACCGTTATACTATTAAACATTTTGTGTAAAACAGTTTTATCACGTTAAAAATAATTCGGGAAATTAATTTTTAAATACCTGGGTTGATCGTGCTTCGCCCGGTTTTTGTTTTTCTAGCATCACAAAGCTCCCTCTAGAAAGAGTTTTTTACTTTTTTATCTACAGTTACCTCAGAGTTACCCAGAGTTACCCTCATCGGTCATGGCGTTATAGATGGCGTTGATATAGTAAAGTTTCTTAAAATGGTGTTTTTAAATGCCTATTTCTTGGGAACCGAGGTTTTCTCGGACCTAGAACTTTGATAAATCGGTTCCTTGAGTCAAAAAATCCCTAATCTGTAACTTTCTTGAAAATCGTTGGAGCCGTTTTCGAGATCCTGATTACACACACACAAACACATATATAAGAATATACATATATACAAGAATTGCTCGTTTAAATATATTAGATATTGTTCAAAATACTTAGAGTACGCTCTTCTTTCAAATAAATAAACCCGCAGAGAAAGAAGGGGTTTGGCTATGGTTCACTGCGCTGGCTTAACGTAGATTGGTAGACTCTACACAATCTTGAGAAGTTTCTTTATAGACATCTCAGGCGTATAAGGTTTCTTCACGATAATATTAATTCACCGCTTAAGTTGATACCTATTAATTTATTTAGAAATCAATTGTAACCAATCGTATTAGAAGTAAAATCAGCAGTTTTAGATATAAACTTCGAATACACCGATTGGCCGAATAAAACTATACAATATAAGAAAAATAAGTGAATGACCAAACAGGGAATGATACAATTTTATAGTTATGGTTTATACTTAACTTAAGTATACATTTAACTTAAGTATACATTGTACTTAACTTAAGTATAAATCAATTTGTGAAATATGTATTTAGTTTGAAATATCAACCAGGTGTTCAAAACTATGCGACAAGCTTGAATACCTCACATAAGGGCCTAAAGTCGCAAACGAGTGATTAACGGCCGATTCGAAAGTCCTATTGTTGAACATATCAATGTCGTTTTAATCTGTTAGTACATCTGACGATATTATGTGAAAGTAACGTTGAACAATAGCAACAGGGACTTCGGTGTATGAAACGCGTACATTGGGTATCAACCATTTTTTTTTATTTTTATAGTTGTTCCTAATGATAAGGCAGACGGGCCACCTGATGGAAAGTAGTTTTCGTCACCTATGGACATTTGCAACACCAGAGGGGTCGCCGAAGGAGAGCTCGTTTCGCACCTTTCTTGAAGAATCCCATGTCATAGCGCTCCGGGAATTCCTCAGGAGGAAGTTCGTTCCACAAGTTGCACGTCCGTGGCAAAAATGAGCGAGCAAATCGAACCGTGGAGGACCACCACGAGTCCAGTTGGTTTGGATGGAACTTCATCCTTCGGTGAGTGGTGCGGTGGAGAAAAGGTGACATAGGCATCAGATCAAAAAGTGCCTCGGAACACTCACTGTTGTAAAGCCGGTAGAACACGCAGAAGGAACCTATGTCCGTAAATTCAAAGGTTCTAACCGGTTGGTAATCCTTGGGTCGCTGACGATTCGGATCGCGCGTTTTTGCGCGGAGTCAAAATATATACAATCTTTATATTCCCAATATGTGTGTAATTAACAGTTGTTCGTGATGTCGTACGCGTAGACATAATACTCATTAAACTCTTTCGAAGTTCACAATTAAAGAATCCTTTCTTAGTGGGCGATTAGAACCATGTAAGGTAGGTTAATTTTATTTATATTTTAGGCTCTGCGATGATAAGTTAAAAGGGAGTATCATTTTACTTTTATATGTAAATATGACAGCAAAAAATTATTAGATTTAATTATAGAATTATTTTGGTAAATAAGTATTAAATGTCATGAAGAAGTAATTCTGCTTTGTGAAGCTGCAGAGCCTTTTGTTATTAAAACACTTAGATAGCTAAAACTTTTATTTACCGATCTGGATGGATCTTTATATCAAATAACAAATAATAAGTAAAAAAATCACACTTTCTACACTCATTCTATTCTTCTGTATCATGGTTGTCGTGGACATCCACAGAACGACGAATACAAAAACGCCCAGACCTAGAACAAAAAACTAAATTCATCATTCGGATGTCCCGGAACGATCCCGAAACACACTGTGTGCAAGGCCTGTATGGTGACCGCTCCGCAACGCGGATCGTCAAAGGATAGAATATCAAAGAGTGAGGATGACATTATCCATTATTAATGGTATTTGAATATAGCTATTATTACAGTACATAATTAATGTGCTACTAGCTGTGCCACGCGGTTTCACCCGCTACAACATAACAAAGAACAAACAAACACATATGTTATTTAGCCAATAGTCTTCCTTAATAAATGTACTATTCAACACATAAAGAATTTTTCAATTCGAACCTGTAGTTCCTGAGATTAGCGCGTTCAACCAGACAAACTCTACTGCTTTATAATATTAGTATTGAAGTATAGATTGAAAGTCATGTCTATTAAACTACAAAAACATTCATTGTATTTACATTGTTCTAAATGTGTGCATAATTGATTTACATTGTTTAAATTGGAATTATTTCCTGTCAAGTGACAAACATAGTTTTATTTTTATTTTTATAATAGGTATAGAAGTGATATTTTTTTTTAGTTTCAGTTCCATATATGGGGAGCACCCCTAAATTTTATATATTTTTTATTTTTGTACATAATTCCTAAAGCGGTTTACAGAATACGCTTACCTAATAAGTTTCATCTCTGTAGTCTTAATAGTTTCTGAATGAAGTGGCTGTGACATACGGACAGACGGACAGACTGAGTGAGGGGCAATCGTGACGAATCTATAAGGGTTCCGATTTTTGCCAGTTGGCTACGGAACCGTAAAAACGAGCTTGCACTCCACGGGATGCCAAGTGGCCACTCTGCCCAAGAACACATACAGAACAAGAGCATTAAAAACTACTTTCCGATGGTACTTCTTGACCAAGAAAAGTTTTACACCCTTATTATCTAAGATTATATAAATATTCACGCCAAAAGATTTTATGTAACTAATTTGCAGTATTTACGGGTATGTACTTTTTTTGGAAACTTTTTACTTTCAATACTTTAGAGAGAGCATAATTATAACATTTCCAAGCATAACGTTTGTTGAACGGCTAATGCCTTCTTAAGTAATCTTCAGTCGTTTGGTTAGAACGTTATAGCAATTAAGGTCACTTTATAATTCCATAAACGTAATGCAGTTTGCTAAACGTGCAATATATATTAATACAAAAATATATTTATAAGCACTTTGAGAAATTATTAGGAAAACTGGAATTGTATATTTTTTAATCCGTCTCTAGATGAGTGACGATTTTAAAATTCGTTAGATCCAGGCTGTTTCACTGGCGAGGTACCACCGGCACTCTTTTTTGTAATATGAACAGATCTGTGCTTCAGTGGAAAGGTTTAATTTCCGGCTTATTGGCATATATGGTAACCGCTATAGTGCTCAGGAATGCCAACAAATTTGCTATCGGCTTGGGGTAGAATTGAGTCGTACACAAAGTTGGCATTGTACAATATCGTACAACTGATGTATTTACTTTGGTTGAATGTGTATAGTATAGTAACTTTTGTTTTTATTTTTTATATATATGTACCTAACGATGAGGCAAACGGGCTACCTGATAGAAAGTAGTCACGGTCGCTTATACATTTGAAACGCCAAAAAAGTCGCCAGTATACCGCCGACTTTAGAAAATTCACAGTATATTTTCATTGTTTATCAAGAGCAGCAACTGTCACTTATGTAGTGATTGATCTCAAATAGGATTACTGCGCTATTTGAGGCTAAAAGCAAGATGGGCTGCGTTCTTAATTGCTGAATCATTACAAAAACGCCTTATTTCAAAGTAATAAGTGGTCCTTAGTTACTTTATTTTAGTCCTTAGTTATAAATAACACCAGGGAAAAGCCACTTAAAAACACTTGTAAATAGAGTCATAACAAGTTACTTTGTAAAAGGAGGTAACTGGTCACAAGTAGATACCAGAAGCGGAAAGCAAGTCACGCGCAGGCGCAACTAAAAATTATTGCCTATGGCCTGTGGCATTTATCGTGGCACGCATAGGTGTATAGGTTTATGTCATCAATTCCTTTGTTCGACTGGCAGATTTGCTAATGATCGTATTGGTGTCTACCACAAATTATCCGTATTTCGAGGAATGAACTTCGATCTTTATAGATTATACGTTAGCGAAGAAATAAAATATAAAATGATAAAAAATATAATAAAGTTATAAAACATTAGTATGTTTTGAAAAAACCTATTGTTTTTAAATATGAATATTTATTTGCCCTAACTGTCTAACTAAATCTATAAAATCAGCAATTTTAAAGAAAAAGAGCGTCCGCTTTATCTGTAAATTTTCCGATTTTATAGGTTTGGGAATATATTAAGATATGAAGCGAAAAAACTTGATTATCGTAGATAGGGTGGCACACGAGCATATTTGTGCGTAGTTTGTTTTAAATAACCCGGAGACGCCCTTGCATATATGTTAATGCCGTGACATTTGTGGTCGCAGCTCTGCCGAGAACAAGCAGCGAGCGAACGAGCAATGCCTTCTGACCTCATTTGCGAGTGTCGTGAAATGTCTTAGAGGCCTTTTTAAAAATATTAACTCCTCGCTAAATGAGTACTAATCTGATCGATTTGAAGATCAAGGCCATCCTGTACCTATACGAACAATAATGAATGAGGACTGTCAGGAGTCAGCAAAGAACAAGATTGTAGAGCGATAGGCGACAACAAAGCAAATATGCAAATTCAGGGTACAGAAAGATCATGTTGTACACACAGATATGTTATCGAAGTAGCGCATGCTTTGATTGTCACAGCTCGGTCTAGATACTTGGTATCCGGCTACGGAAATTTACAAAGATCTGATAATGATATCAAACAAAATATTATCTTTTGCAGCGATATCACGCGTGCATCACGTGGTCACCACGTTTTATATTTGTGATTCTCATCCCCTAACAATACCTTTGCCGGAATATTTTAGATTGAATTTTAAATGGCATTAGTCTTAGTTGTACCTTCATATATATGAGAAAATCTTTGTCTACCGAGATGACAACACATCTGGAAACAACTATGGGTGGAATTATTGTGGATCTTATGTATGGCGTCGGTTATAGATTGGCGCCAGTGTCCACTTACCAAGGTGGACTGCATTCTCGTTTGCTTCTTTAATGTTATAAAAAAATAGAAACAAATTGTATTAATTGTTAAGTCGTCATTACAATACTAGATGCATGATAATATTTGTTTACGTATAATATGTTGTTTATGTATTATAAGATACCTTTGTATACAAATAGAGATTAGATATCTCTTCGTGAGTTTTTTGTTGTTTGACGTTCAAATAAATCGTGAATTGAAATAAAGGTCAAATGCGATAAACATTGCCAATAAACAAAAATAGTCTTCCAGTAACGTTATAAATGTGTGAGTTCGTTTTTGTTGGAATGTAAGTTACTTAATCAATTTATAAGAAATATTTTTACGCGTTTCCATTCTCCGAATATCAAGATTTAAACAAAGTTTAGCATAATATTATCATAAAATAGCTGCAGTCTCCAAATCAGTGCGTGTATAAAATTTATATTAAGAAACGCGGATAGTGTTTTAGCTGACACGGTCATAATCCGCCTTTTTAACCAGCTAAACCTTTAAAATACAAAAAAAAATACGCGAAGAATTTCCACGAGCAGAATTTTAGATGAACACG
>DWNE01010996.1:0-10054 GCA_018249875.1 Cecropterus toxeus
CATATATTTAAATTATTTTATTGCTTTTTGGTGACATGGAAGTCGGTTTCTATTTTTTGTTAAAAAGTTTTATGATTGACGATTAAGTAGTTAGGTACCCATAAAATGTCTTTTTTATATATCTGTTACATCTTCAAGAATTTAAAGTAGGTTACGATAAAAAAAAATAGAAAAAGATGAATGAATTCGATGTGAATAAAAATTTCGGTTACGATAAAAAAAATAGAAAAAAATGAATGAATTCGATGTGAATAAAATTTACGTAAAATAGGAAATCAGGTAGATTGCAATGTTGTTATCTACTTCAATTTTATTAAAAGAAGTCGCTAACACACCCTTTAAAGGAGAACCCAGTAGCGCAGGTTAATGCCGCCCAGGGTCGGCGTTGAATTCACGACTCACTCATTTAGTTAGTCGGCGAAAAAATGAAATACCCTGGTAATTGACGGCCGAAAAAAGGTCGCCAAACCTAAATACTCTGACGTTGGGTAAAATGGAGGCCGGGAGCGCAAGTTACCTACTTAACAAGATTCAAGGTTTTACAAAAATACCCAGTATTTTTATATATATTGCAAAAAAAAAAAAGAAAATCTGCCGTCCCTCAAAATGTGCTGCCCGGGGGCCCCGATCTCTATGTCGGCCCACTATACGCCACTCCACTACGCCTACGACGTATGTCTTGGACGGTAAGGCCGCCAAGTTTTTAAATAACTAAATATCCCATCGGGCTGCGACATATGTAATAATGCAGAAATACAACAATTAAGAATCAGTCGAGTTGTTCACTAGATCACTCATATAAATAGAATAGTGGATTCATTCGGCATCCATGACCTGCCGTAATAGTCGTTTGATTGTTTAGGCACACTGGCGCTAAATATTCAGGACGCGCATCTGCCAACGTTCATGACGCGTCCTCTCGTCTCGCATTCTTGCAACAAGACAAAGACACTTGTAACCCATCATTTCGAAATGGACTGGATTCTAAGTGCGGAGTTAATATACGCACCTACCTAATAGTAATTACCTAGTTCGTAAAGATCGTTTATCTCAAACTTATCGTTATCTGGCGGAGAGACTTATGTCTTTCTAAAAGATAACATAAGTTTCAGATACTTTTCATGTATCCTTATGATTTTACGGTATTATTTTGAATGGTAAACATTAAATGGAAATGTTTGTTTTCTTTAGTTGTTGTTCTAAATATAGCGCTTCTAAAATTCTGAATACGCCTTACTCGAATAACAATAAAAATACTTCACGTTGAAATAAATGATCTTCGAATAATCTATAAAAGTCTCTTCCAGTGTTTTTCCATTTCAATTCTCAAATTATACCTAATTACGTACATTTGAATGTCCACAGCACCATTGTCAACTAGGCTCAATCCTTGGTAGCTAAAGTCTACTTGACTTCATCACGAACGTTATCTACGTAGATCTATGATTCCGCCTATTAAAAAGTCCTTTTAACGCATGATGCAATACGAGTAAGTTTAACGTTTTTACAGCCAATATCTCGTGCGGGACTAATTTGAATGTGTTTTTTAAGGATTTTTAATAGAAAGAATCTGTAGGATTGAAGAAAATTTAACCTCCCATTTAAATAGTATTAGTTTATTTTGTAAGTCAATACGGCAATTATGAAAATATAATTAGTATTTAATACATTTCTATTGACTCATCAAAATGAAATTACGTATGCATAAGTATTAATGAATTTTAATAACAATGTAGTCATGTGGTAACCTTAAACACAGCATGTGTCCAAATCATGTAAATTAGTTTAAAAGAGTGGAGTAAATCGTAATTAAAAATGTTGCAAAGCAAGCAAAAACAAAAAGTAGGTAGTTAATAGATACGTATTGACCCACTTGACACAAGCCATTTATTAAAGAATATGGCCAAGGCGAAGTTTTCTGCTGCACATTGGCAGTATTGGCGAGCGGCTGGTTGGTTACCCTTCTGGGAGTCGTGCCATCCGATCGCAAGCCGAAGCTGTTGAGGATAATTTCAATGATCTTCAATACACCGATGTTTCTCTGGCTCGTACTGTAAAGGGACCTTCTGTAATCTGACCTTCTTGGCGCTCTCTGTATTTCAAACCCGAGACTTGATGACCAAGAAGCCACACCTCTACCATTTCGCGTTGTAGGAGCTCCATTACTAATATACGGTTCACCAAAATGGCAGTGACGTGGGCTCTATTGCCCCTTGATGTCAAAAACTCGAGTGAGCCTTACAAAATCCCCACAGTGGTGTTAAAGATATTCGCTTACACATCAAGACAAGTGTCGTCTCGTGAAAGGTAACCATTCCGCACCCGTAACTCAAAAAAGGTGGCAAAAGACCGGGTCAATTACAGGCCATTAGCGATAACATCTGAGGTACCCCGAGGACTAGCTCATCAGCGGATGTTTGTTATCAAATCACGCCGGAAAAGCTTAATCTCTATAGTTGAAATTTGACGTAGATTTGAATTTAATTAAGAATATCATTAATTTTAATCTAAAATAGAAAATACGCCACTTTGATGCCGAAAAAAGTATGGTTCCCTTGGGATAGGTATATTTCGATTTTTATAGAGCAAGGGTTTTTATAGGGCAAGCAAGCAATTAAGCAAACTTCTATTTAAACTCTAACAACTAAACAGCTAAACAGGGGTAAAATATCGGAACACGTCCCACACATACCCACCATCCCTAAGTGCGCGATGTTGCGGTGGACGAAGGGTAGGCGCCAGATCAAATAGTTTCTAGGAACTCTTTCGAAAATATTGTAATAACAAAACTAAAACATTGCGTCTTGTCTCAGAGTAAAAACAATACATGTACCTAACCATCACTTTTCTTTCTCTTATCAAACAGGAAAACATTCTAATATTGTATATATATTCAAATAGTTTTTAAAGAAATAAAAAGCATATAAAATGAGGTCGCCACAAAAGTATAAAATTTCGATTATATGTGTGACATGTTATTTTTTTTTAACGCGGATGAAACCGTGGCTAGACTAGCACAGCTTGTTGGTTATAAAGCACAGTTGGTTATAAATGTAATGTTAGATGGAAATAGTTACGCAATATAACGCTATACAATCATTATGTAGAGAAATAGTGTTTCGCGAATCATGTAGAATGTATAACCAGTAATGATGACAGCGCTATCTAAAAACATTTGATGCACTTCCCGTAATTTTATAGTAGGTATATTTAAATTATTTAAATACATTTTACATTTATTCAAATATTGTAACATACTAAAAAAAACGGCCAAGTGCGAGTCGGACTCGCACACGAAGGATTCCGTACCATTGTCAATAAAAAAGCGCAAAAGAATCATTTTTATTTTGTATGGGAGCCCCCATTAAATATTTACTATGCCTTATTAAATGATTATTTTAAAATTAATTGAATACTATTATAAATAGAACATTTAGTAAATATTTTAATCAATTTTATTAAAATATTCTACTTCTTGCCGTTAAAATAGTACCTAATAGTTATCAAGCAAAAAATTCGTGTTGGTTGTGCGGTAGCCCGCCTTTAATATTTATTTTATTGTGTTATTTGTTTATTTTATTGTACTTGTTATTATAGCAGCAACAGAAATACATAATCTGTGAAAACTTCAACTGTCTAGCTATCACGATATGTGCCGCCCGGGGCGCTACTGGTACGCTACTGCTCAAATGCAAATACCTACATAGATTTGAAATCTCACCTGAATTTGATGAAGTAAAAACACTGTGGGACTGCATAACTCCATCTTTCAATCAAAATACAATAGCTCTTAATGCAACATAGGACACAATTATATTTAGAATTGACTTCCATTCCCCTGATATTTCAAAGATAATTATCAATTGTTCTAATAACTGGCTTGTTTTTTTCTAGCTTGCCATGTGTAGATAACGAAGGCAGAACCACAAGAATTCTACTATCACAATCTTAGTTAGACCATTTTAATAATGGATAGGTCTGTGTGATCTGTGCTTTCCACAAGAACGTTTGTTCTTTACGAAGTGGGTTATATAGGCCGCTGTGATCGCATACCTACTCGTTTGCGATTTTAACACTGCAAAAACTTCTATTGTGTTTACGCATAAGTATACTAAGCTTATCCTTAATAACAATTTACGGCTAAGTATGCTAAGTTTATACTCAATAACAGGGATTAAAATTAATTTTCTTTATTTGTCAAAAGTACCAAGATAAATAATGTTATCGAGAAGTATTTTACATTCCGAAGTTAATGCGTTGTAAACATAAAGTATTATTTATTATTTTACTGTGCACTAAAATTAAAAATCTTCAACCAACGCAATCATTATTATGATGTTAGAATTAACATTCAAATTTACGTAACTCTAGCATAGATATTACCTTGAAGGCTTGAATAGTATTTTTATCAGCGATGTATACTTTTAAGGCATGATATAAACATGAGATCGTAATCGCTTAGGACGCTTAGGTACTCAATTGACACTTAGTACATAAGTTTTTATTTATTTATTAGGAAGTATCTTTAAGCTTTTTAAAAGCAGTACAGTCAAGATTGCAGTTGGTCTTGGTTCTCTATGGCCTTGTCTCATCAATGCATTTGTTTAGAAATAATATTCTTGAAGTGTTTAAATACGAAATGGAAAAATAAATACTGTTTGTCGATGTACGTATTTCTTTAATAAAATAAGGACAATCACGGATTTCCTACACACTTCACCTAAAACTTTATTTTGTCAGTACTTAAATACTTCTTCAGAGACTCTACTACTCTATTTACTCTGCCCCGCGGTTTCACAGTTTTTTAAGCATGGTTAAAGGAGACATAACTTCATTCAGTAACTTTTAGTAGAGTAGGTAAATAATACAAAATTTAACGAAAGAAAGATTATTTATTTATTTCGTTTCTTCAAAATTTTTGTTTGGTTCGTTATCAGTTAGAAACACTAGCGAACAAAAATACAAAAAATAACTCTACATTCAAATATATAGTTACATAAATGATTGCCATTAAAAAATGAAACAGATAATACATGAAATGGGAATATTATGAAGTATAGTAAGTAACTATGCGATATCTCATATATGAGACCAAAAAGTTTGAAGAAAGTGGCTGAAAAGAAACATAATATACGGCTTGTCCTCAGTGACGCGCAGGTGGAACTGAGCGGAAGTCGATGCGTCGGGGTGGAAAACAATCATACTACCCTCTCTGGACACGTAAATGATTAAACGAAGTATTTCGTAAGATAGTCAGGTGACTATCATCGCCAGACCGGAAACAAAAAAAAATCTTACCCTACTAACTCTTAGTCCTCTAAAATATCTTTTCTGAAAACACATGCGATGTAGGTAAACATAAGCGGATCTTTCATTACTATTATATAACGGACCTAGTCGTATGTTTACAAGTATTTATGACAAATCCAAAAAAGTAGCACCATTTACTTTTAACTAGCATTTACACACTTCGCCCTTCTAATACAGTAGATACACAACCACGAGAAACAACGAGTAATTTTATGTAGCGCAGCTACGTCGACGACGGTCATCAGACATCTTTTACTTAATACTTACCTACTTTGCTCACTGTAAGGGCCTTTTCTCGTCATGCGGGTCTTCGTCTATACGTTTCCCACGCGTTCACTTGTATTAATTTGCTGTATCCTCTTCGCTACTCACGTGCGTGTGGCACATGACAGGATAAGTATCTATAAAAAGATACAATGCAAAGTGGTAAGCGTGCAGCATGCGTGCGGACATAAACCCGCGCGAAATGAAAAGCTCTAAACAAAATATAAAATGAAAGGATCCAAATTTTACGGAAATGAATACCTATCCGTTATTTTTATTAGTATACCTATGCACTGTCAAGTACGTATCATAGAAATATAAGAATTAGAAAAATGTACTTACTTCATTTTTATTTTTAACACCTTTAAAGGATGATGGATTAAAAATTTAAAGACATTATTTTTAGTATATCATAAAATAAGACTTTGTCTACATACCTGTTTATCAAGTAAATCATAGTTGTTGATCGACTGACAAGTACAGCGCATACCGTAGCGAATTCAAATGCCGAGTAATTTGAGCATATTTTTCGCCTCGTAACTTCGTTTACGTTACAATGAGACACCGTTCATAATGGTTTACGTTTTGTTGTCATTAGTTGCTCATTTGCGATGAAAACTCTTTCACCCTGTTGCACAAACTAACATACATTTATAAACTACTTATTTTGTGAAAAACATAATCGTACAATTTCCAGTAGGTATGAAATGTTTAAAACCTACCTTGGACGCTCCGAGGTAGATTTTCCTAGAAAATATTTACGGTGTGAACTTCATATACCACATAGGTAATTGAAACAAGTAATAATACTACGCATAAACCGTTATACCTATGTAATCAAATTATTTCGTGTCGGTGTCGTTTTGTCATAGGTAAATATATTTAGGAGTTTTTAGGAATAAATGAGTTTTTAATTAATTTTAATAATAACAAGATAATTTAGTTCAAACTTAATCACGAGCAACAAAGTTAGAAAACTAATGATAGTAGTACCCTTTTTTAAAAGACCATTTTCACACCTATTCCAGCTTCATAACAGTCATCTCAATCGCTTCTAGTTCTAAGGGAATGGTTCAGAGAAAAGCATCGCATTGGCTCTGGTAAGATTCTAATCTTATCTGGGGTTGAACAGATGTGTCCAGCACTAAAGAGGTGGGCAGTACTAACCACGAGCCATAAGGTGGACTAGTACGTTTTCTACTTCTATAATATCATCCAATCTTGCTAAGTATTGTAATTATTTTACCAGATTTTGTGAAAAGCAATGTGAAGCAAGAACGTGAGAATCCTATTTTTAAATAATATAACCTATAATAAATATTTTAAAATAGGATTCTCACGTTCTTTGAAGATTATTTAATTAAGCATAAGTACGATTTGCATTGAGTAAATCTTCAAAGTGAACGTTACACCGTATATCGTGTGCCCATGAAAAAATCGAAAAGAAGTAGGAGAATACGAAATAAATAAGACCGTGACTCATAATTACCGTTGATGCCTCTGTGACCTTCGTTGTTGGAGTAATCTTGTCTTCGCTTAAATTTGTAACCTCTAATCACTACTCACGGCGTTCAACCTTTTACGCAGCTCTTCAAAAATACTCACTTAATTATAACAAAATGTATCAACAATAATACTTCAGTCTTTTTATTTTTTAACCTACGCGAAGATGTTTTCATTTCGACTCTATTTTTTATTTATTGCTTGATATCTTCGTCACTAATCACCCATTTTAGACAAATCTATTCTTGTTTGTAAGAGTTGAAATCAAATACCACACCTAATGCAGCCAGAACAGTGGGAAACGGCCCATGGTTCGGTCGAGCCGGCAGAACCTGATTTTTTCCTATTACATTTTTTTTCCACCCTTAAGCTTAAATTCCCAAAGAGCGGTGGCAAATTTTCCACCATGGGTGGCACGAATATATGAGGGTAGAAGAGTCCTCGAATGGAGACCACGTGTGTACCACGTACAGGTCGCCCCCCGAACAGGTGGACTGATGACCTGAAGAAGACAGCGGGATACTGCTGGATTCAGATGGCGCAGGATCGGTCAGAGTGGCGCAGATTAGGGGAGGCCTATGTCCAGCAGTCCACTTTAAAGGGCTAATGGATGTATGGATGAATGAATGGATGGCGGCACGAACCCAATCTACGCTACTGGTGTTCGGAATATATAAAAAAACCGCTTTCTACACTCATGGCCCCACACTCGGATTTTCTCCTGTGTCGTGGGTGCCATGGATATACAAAGACGAATACACAAACACCCAACCAGAAAAGAAATCTAAACTCATCATTCATATTTCTGTCTGGGAATCGAAGCCAATGCGCGTCAGACCGGTATGGTGACCGCTCGGCCACGCGGGTTGTCATATATAAATAAATAAATAACTATGTAAGTAACCTAACGAATTTATAAATATTTCTGATATAACAATTTAAAGGTAACATGATATTTTAGACGGTAGATATAGTTGCGTACAAATCTACTAGATAATAGATACTCAGTACATCTAATGGGAGTAATAGGCAATAGCCGCGGGATTGTGCGTGTCGGTCAGCGAGAACGTGAGTTACTGGGAATTGCTTCACCATGCGCACTCGAGTGCAATGTTTCGTATTTGTCTGCAACTATCACATTGGGATGAAGCATGTAATTACTAGATAGGAGTGGTAGTATCATTACCGTCTAAGTTTTCGAAAGTAGATCATTTGATGTGAGCTACATGATTTTTACCAACGAGAGACAAGTCAGTAATATGAATATAAAGACTGATGACATAGTAAGTTATATCATTGAAAAAAGAAACAAATAAATTACATAATAAGTCTTTAATTTTCAGTAATTATATTAGACGTTCTCTTATAGTACATAAATAACTTACTATTTTGTACTTATTATGCGACATAAACGGACTACTTGCATACAAAAGACTTCAACGCATTACATCATATGGTCATTAAACGACAACCTTAAACCTATATGTCAACCTTATAACTGAGTTATTTATAATTTGATTGTCATTATTGAAATTTTAAACTTTAATACTTTGCCAGTAGCATTTTTATGAAACAAAATCTACAATTGAAACAAAACTGACATACACAAAGTGGTACTACGATCTTGAATGAGCAAAATTAAATCGTGTTAATCAATCAGTCAAAAGAAACACGTTAACCATTCATAACCTTCCAAGTAAGCAGTTTTAATTGAATAATATTTTCAATCAGTTGATATAAACTCTTCAAAGGTGAGACGTTCTCTACGACCACGTCAGACTGGTTTCTGACGTATAGTTATCACTATATTGTATACATACGGATAGAATTACATATCGGGTATTTCAGCAATAGTTGGGTATTTATTCGAAATCAAAGTAAACATAATACGGTTACCATTACGCAATTTGTTTTAGTTGCTTCGGAAATTGGAAATATTTTATTTTTCACACATAGCTTACCAACGTTTACCTACCACTTGGTATAAGTATTTATGAAAACTAATTTCAAGTTCAGATAAATCTCCTAACTAATTAAGATAATATACATACCTATTTAAGATTTTGTAGTTTAACTTATGTTTTATTACCACACAAATTAATTAGCTACCTATAACACCTATACCTATATAATAAATGGCAAAATATAAAGAAGGTACCTAAACATAATTAATAAATATAAATTGTAAAAAATTCGTGATAAATCGGCTAGAAACCCATATTGCCTACCTATAAAACTCACTACGAGTACTTAAATGCTAAAGTTTAATAACATTCATAAGAATACTGCTTAATATTCAACTGGAAATAATTATTATTTTATATAGAAATACAGACGTAAATACAGTTCCTTTTCTCTAAAGATTTCAGAAGTAGATTAATAATAATTGGTTTCCGCTGCAGTCTAACGCAATCAGTAATCTGTGATACCTAGTACCTACTTGAGTAGGTGTACCTAACATTAAACAGTCATATAAAAAAGTTAAGTACTACAATTTTTTCATTTGTATAGACTAAAATATGTTAGGATTTCTTCCAACACTAAATGTAAATGTAGTAAATAAATTAAAATTATTTGCCGTCGCAATGGTCGAAATTCGACCATATTTAAACCTAATTTCTAACATTTTTGGCATCATATGTATTACAATATATCGTCAGTAATTTAAACAATAAACATTTTATTAGGTTTCATTTAATATCCCTTTAATGTTTATTATAAATTAAATATCTATTATCTATTTCCACTCCATTAATTATTGTACCTGCATGAACTTTGATTATGCCAAATATCATATTCGTCCGTACGCGTAGTATTCGTAAAAACGGATCGGAAGTTGTTGCTTTCCGTATTAATATCTACATATACTAATATTATAGTAGAGTTTGTTTGGTTGAACGTGCTAATATCAGAAACTACTTGTTCGAATTGAAAAAATATTTTTGTGTTGAATAGTAAATTTATCGTGGAATGCTTT
>DWNE01010997.1:0-10054 GCA_018249875.1 Cecropterus toxeus
GAATACACAAACACCCAGACCCAGAACAGAAATCTGAACTCATCATTCATATTTCTGTCTGGCCGGGAATCGAACCCAGGGCCCATTGCGCGTCAGACCGGTATGGTAACCGCTCGACCACGCGGGTCGTAGAACGTCGGGCGTCGTCATTATTGGGGGTTGGTTGTTATCAATGTAACCCTCAACAATGCACTTAGGACTAATTAATGGATTATATATTTTGTATTTTACACCAAAACTGCAATAGTAAAAAATTGTGGCTTACATCACTTTTGCGCTGATAGCTTTATATTATATAGTTAACCTTTGCAAATATTTTAGACACATTCTATGCCTACGTAATAATATTGATGTAATTAATTAAATGATTTTGATTGACATTGAAATTTAATAAAGTTACAGATAGAAATAACAAAATGTAATACGTCTATGATGCAGACATATCTATTTGTTATCTATTTGTTTCTATACAAATAGAATTAATGTTAAGGTAAAATAAAACAAAGAATTAGAAAAAATATTTAATATAAATTTATATACGACAACCAATTTTATTTAAATCTTGTAACTAATCACGTATTATATTCACAATCTCAAAATATTTAGTCTACCTAGAGTTACGGACTATATAGTTACATAAACGACAAGGGATGAACATAGCTTATGTATTTTTAGCTATATAATACAGTAATGATTTTACATAAATACTATACACGTTACAATAACTAGGTGTAGTAATAGCACAATAAAGATAACATACAGTAGCCCGAATCAGGCAGAATCAATATATCTACAGCTGAACGCTATGGTTGGTACCCACCCATGCTATAAATGACTATTTGTAAGTGCCCCCATAGGGCTATACAAAATAAAGACATTTCATTTCATTTCACCAAAAGTGTAATTTCACCAGAAGGAGGGTAATGTTTTAAGAGCGTATGTATGTATGTCCATTTCTTTGGCACGCGCTACCCCGCAAACGGCTTGAAGGATATCATTACAATCGTTTCAGTTTGGAAAGTGACATAGGCTATATAATTTAAAATGGCGCCTGTAAATAGGGGAAAGGGGGGAGAACGATCGACTTTTTTGACAATATGAGTATCAAATGAAAGCTAGTCAATCGATTCCCATTCTAAAATACATATTAAATATGAACAAAAATACGTTTAAGGAAATCGGGATTTTTGTGTTGATGTTTTTAACAATGATTCTTGTTTGACGTATATCATTTTATAACACTATTATACAATAAAAATGTATCAATTTAACGATTATGTATCTCTTACACATTTGATAAACATATTGTAAAATCTTATGAATTTGTTATAGAAAAATATTTACGCTAATTGCGGCTTGATTTGAAATAGTATTTTTTTCGGCGCGCGGCGAGATACTGCTTTGCTTTGCCATTCGAACCATGCTGAACGGTAAAGGATATTTGCATATTTGCGTGCAGCGATTCGTTCGTTTATAAATGTAGTCAAACTACTGTTTGTTGTCTATATTGTGGTATTTAGTAAGTTAGTAAGTATTATGGACAGGCACGCTGTCAGGAAAGGGTTCGTTTAAAAGTCTGTAGATATAACTAAACTCTTAGGGTCTCTGCCTATTCAAGATTTGCGTTCGGATAGGAGTGAGGTAGTCCTCGCTTTGAAAAATTTGATAATGATTAAAAATATTTGTTTTCTTTTATAGAGATGGCTTAGGTCTTCCTATATTTTTTAACTTTTCCTCCTTCCAGATCTTCTTAGAGGAGGCAAGATTAAAGAAGACAGACTTAAGTTGATGGAATATGGGATATATGCGTATACAAATTAAAAAATACACCACTTTATATCACCACATATAGTGTGGTATCATTTAAACAAATAGAAGGGACAATATATTGACATATTAATGCCTATAACTTTTTTAGTTACGACGTTTTAAACAAAATCGAAGGATTCAAAAGCACATACATATTCACAAAATCAATTTTAAATAAAACAATCATATTCTTATTAAATAAAAAACTTAATGTCAGTCGTATTGATCAATGATAATGTTTATAAAATCTTGTTTATTTTGACTTATTAATGTCTGCTTACTGTATTTTAGGAGAACTTTCAGAAATGTTATATTTAATTACAATATTTTTATATCATTACTTTACAATTTCCCAATTACGAGTAATAACTACAGGTACACATTTATAGACAAAGATAAACATAGGAATATACCAGGTTGTTTAGTCAAATATTGTACAATTATGATATAAGGTAGATAAGACTTCACAGAGAAGAAATTATATTGGTTGTAAGAAAAAAAAACATTTTTATTTTAACTGTACCTAGAACTTTGAAATTTAGTACAGAGATTCCATTTATGGTGTGCGATAAGAAAAGTTTTTTTAGAAATTCCTAAATATTAACAATTACATGTCGCACGATATAATCTCGTAAATGTAAGTTTGTCTACTGCAAATATCACTGTATTGTGTTTTTAAACTTCACTGCACTAAACGAATTTCTCGAGAATAATATTTGCAGAACACTGAAATACACTGTAAAGAGCAAAAATATAAGCGATGTTTGTTCTTCCGCTCCTCGCTATTTTTCAGTAACTATGTTTAGTCAGTTGAAGAACGTATTGTGTCCAATGCTATAATTACAATGTTCCAATCAATTTTATTTTATTAATGAAATTATATGAAATTTACGAAGAAAACGAACTTGTTATTAACTAGGCCCAAAAATAAAGGATATTAAAAAAAATGAAAAGTTTTTGGTTGATTTTCAAGCTGTAACTCCGAAGAAAATAATCGCACTCTTTTTGCACTTTTTAAAGTCTAATGTAAACGTGAAAGTAGTAAGAACGAGTCGTAGGTATATATAATAATATGTGTTTCAATTTGATGTGTCCTTTAAATTTATTTGGCATATTTGCGTTTTTTGTGTTATATATAATTTTAAAATCTATACAATTGATACAAATAATGAGTGAATAGTATGAAGCACATTCTTATTATAATGGGTTCTTTACTAAATATATATTTCTGAGGCAAAAATGGTTTTAGGTTCCTCGTACCGTACCTTGTTCGAATTGACGTCTCATTCCGGTCATGAATTTTTAAAGGTTTGAGAAGGTTGGTTCCTTTTCGCAGCATCATTTTGCGTATTGAACACCAACATTCAACTATAAAAATTTCATTCTATCAAGTAATAAACGGTGTTTCTCTTTTCTGATAATTTTCATAAATATGTATGTTGTGATATCGGACTGAGACAAAAAGTAAAAAGAAATCATTATTCGAACTATGAATGCGATAAGGGTGTAGTAATGTAAATTTTTATAAATAAAATTTGGAGTATAAATTGAAATTGAGGGATTATAGATCGATGTAGGGCATGAGTTACTGTATTGATTGATTTAACATAAAATAAATACAGACAAATTGAGAACCTCCTCCTTTTTTGGAAGTCGGTTAACAATGAACTAGAATAAAACGTGTGGCCGGTATGGTACGGTTTGACTGAAGAATTAGCACCGCAAAATGTTTACTAGCAAGAGGCGTATTTTTACACTTTCTTTTATTATTTTTTATTATGAAGTCGCAAGAAAAGTCAGTCAGTAGTCAAGTAGCCAAATAGAAGATAGAAAGTGGCCAATGCCGCCCATAGACATCTGTAATCAACCCCAGATAAGATCAGTTTAATGTGAGGTGCTACCTACCCTTCAGGACTAAGTTCGAACGTTTCGGATAAGTACCCATATCTCCTATACGCCATTATTAGGCATAAAAGGTGCGGATGGTGCTTCCAGTGTCGAACTACAACGAGTTCTACCACTTTGCAAATCTTCCTTTCATAAATTAATAACATTTTTTTTACTATGTCATTTTTCTGTGATTAAAATTTCTTCTAGGCGTTCTTCAACAGGGCTTTTATGCGTTCACCCGCTAATACATAAAAAAGAACAAACAAACATATATGTTATAAAGCCTTCCTCAATAAATGTACTATTCAACACAAAAAAAAATCAATTCGAAGTAGTAGTTCCTGAGATTAGCGCGTTCAACCAAACAAACTCTACTGCTTTATAATATTAATATAGATGTATGATACGAAGCGAAGTAGTTCTAATGTAGGATATATCAAGCTTACATAAATGTATACACACGTAATTATCATGTACATTTAATGAAGCGCATTACTTTTTTTATTTATACAAATTATGTACAGATTATAAAAACAACTATTGCGAATTCTTATAAGGAATACATGCAAGTCTAGTATTCTCTTTTTAAATACAATATGTGTATAAAACGTGATGTATATATTTATCGAATTTTAACTTTTGACTTAAATCAAGGCAATAAAAATGAATGTTATGAAACATAATGATAATACATTTTTACAGATTTTATCATATAAATAAATTTTCAGGGTTGGTCAAACATACACATAATTTATACAATACCTTATTATTTTTGTAATTGTTGCATATAATGAGACCAATATTCAAAGACGTGGCTTAACATAAGATTTTCTTTGATGTATTAGTAAAATAATATTTCTTAATTAAAATATTAATGAAATTATTAGATTTATTCGGTTATATGCAAGCTACATTAACAAAATTCAGCTATATACAAACATGAATATTTACATAGCTAATCAGTAAATCACAGCTCCTGATTAAAAAATTTAATTTCACAAAGTGAAAATGACTAGAAAATACTTATTATACAATTTTAATTCGCTTTCTATGCCCTACGGAATTAAACATAATGTTTCATGAGTTTTCTTAACGAGAATAATTATAAGCGAGCTCACTTATTATATGAGTACATAAATTAACCTTTATAAGAGTAGAAAGGTAACATCGCAATTTTAAGGATAAAATCTGCGTTGATACATCAAAAAATAGTTCTTTACATTTTGAATTTAAGGGCATATCTAGCAATTAATTTATGGCTTTTAATAAAACTACTAATACTAATTTGAGATCACTTCCGCTTTAGTTTGGTAAGTAACTTTCTTGTGTCTTAGAGACGGGTGGCGACTGTCACTGTCGATGCTCACTTCACTGACCGATTCGGAGTCAGGGCAAAGGATCTCCTGGCACAAGTGTCTGTCGACGCACTGTATCGGGTCTTCTGTATGCGGCAAGGGCCGCATAGGGTAGGCATCGGGCCGTTCGCCGCTCCGCCGCATGGAGCGGCGGTTCCGACATCAGGAGCACCTCGCGCGCGGGGCCCGGCACGTGCCCGCGCGCGCTTGGTGTCACAAGCGACACATCTCGTGTTGCGACACTGATGAGTACATCATCGTTGACACCGGATACTGTAAAGAATTGACGTGTTTCATACTTTGGATTAAGAAGCAGCCAAGTTTTTGGATAGATGTATCAATATAAAGAAGAATAAAAACAATAAAAGAACCAATATAAAGATACTTTTGAAAAACACGAGGAATTAATTTCTAAAATTATGACAAAACTTGTTTAATCTTGGGGAATTTAGGCAGATTTTAACAAAAAAGGTTGTAAAGTACATATTAATTTTATAAATTATAAAAACAATAAAGAGATTTTAACTCAAATGTTTGTAAAAACATTGAACTATAGTTACTTCTAGTAAAATATCAATTGATTGTGATTTATATACCTACATATATTAAAAGTAAACTACATTTCAATGAAAAACCATTAATAAAACACAAATGGAGACACAAAGAAGTAAATCCAAAAACCCAAATATGTAATATTAATTTGCAGGACAAAATAGAAATTAAATAAGGGCACAATTCAATTCAAATAATTCATCTAACAATACCGACTTGGAATAAATTGCAAGTGCTTGAAATATTAGGAGAGGTCTTAGTTAGGTCAGTTGTTGAAGCTGTAATTTCGCTGCATAATAGATTGCTTCGGCTATGGGCTATATTCATGCAAATAGGTTTAGCAGATTATACAGCAGCAACGATCATTTGTATATTAATTAGGCGTGCCTTTACTATGAAGCCGATACTCGACGATAAACAGTTGTTACGATGCGTGCTTCATTATACTTGTTATTAATATTCATTTTGTGTATGTGCATCTGTGAATATTTTCTACAATACGCGTGGTAAGTCTAAGTTCAGAATCAATTATTAGATTAGGATCATTTTTACGGATTCAGTTTAACTTGTTTCTATTTTCTATACAGTTTTGTAATAGAGGATTCAAATGGAGAAGATACAGAGAGATTTTTTTTTGTATTATATCCAATACCGAAATAGTTAAGTACACTGTCATTACGTAGACGCAGTTCATTATAATTATCAGCATGGCAAGCAATGGATTATATGACAATAATATAAGCAGAATATTTGTCATGAAAATGTCAACTATTTACTAAGAGGCCAAATAGACCTGTTCAAGATGATTAGTTTTTGATCAGTGATCAGAATGGTAAGAAAAAAATAGCTTAAATTTAGTATCAAGCTCATTATAACGAATGTACAGCTGCGTTAGATTTATTTGGCAAGAAATACTGCCTCACCGAGAAATTCTGAGATGTAGATATTGATAAGAAGCCGACGGGGCTACAAAGTATCTGAACTTAGTTTAATAGATGATTACTAGTATAAAAGCAATCAACGAGAAGCGGCTTCGCTATAAATGCACCCATGTCGTTTATATAGGTTTAGAAATAAATTTAAAACATAATAGACTCTTCGTTTTTCCAACATCATGCATGGCTGGAAAGGTATAACCAGTGTATCACAGTGAGTCGGTGGAAATGAAAATAAAAGCTTAAGTTGAAGGCATTGCAAAAATTTGGGGGCAAAGAATACCAAGTGTAAGACAAAATGAAATACCCGAGAAGTGTCATTCTGAGAGGAAAGGTCTTTGTCAGAGGTGCAAAAGTGAGGGTGGCAAAATTCACACGTACCTCTGTTCAGATTTTAACTGTTGTGGACTAACTTGTTTTGTTTTTACCAGAAATTTAGATTTTATAGAAAGTACTTTGAATTTAGATTTAAAGGCACTTGGAAAGTATAGAAAAAATAATGTTATAGAGATGCTATATGTATGTCTGTTCGCAGGAGTTTTGCCTGATAGCCTGTAGTTCACTCGACGAGTAATACCGTCGGGTTGTGCGCCACTGAAAAACAACCAATTTACAACAACTTAAATTAAAAAAAGTAAATCAAAACTGCAAAGATTAATAAATTCTTCAACCTTGCTCTTTCTATAGTTTAGATAAACTCGAATATCCTTATTAGAGCATGTTTAGATATCTTCTTCAAGTTGGGTTGTTGAAAATGGTATTTCAATAATTAAATGTTCGTTATTTCTATTAAATTATGAGATTTTTATCTGATAACATTTTTAGCGTTTAGTTAAGTAGGGAACCTAATATTACTACCTAAAACCTTTTTTTATGCGAGCATAAATGTTCCATATACAAATTAAAACAATAACATAAACAGCGTTAACTATTAAATTTATATACAAAGTGTCATATGAAATAAAAACTATAGTATTACGATACTATAGTACTACTAGTGAATACGATAGTGTCGTCAGAGTTCAACTTACCTGCGATTGTTTAAATCTAAGCTGTGGCTGGTACTTCCGTCGGAGCTTTCGGGGGCAGCACACGCAAATAATCCTCAGAAAAGCCCTGCAATTAAAGAAAACTGTAAATTTTCTGTTGGATTAATAAAGTAATTTTTTTTCTGGCGTTCACTTCGCGTTACCGACATAATGTAAAACGTTTGGTAAACATATATTTATATAAATTTTTAAATACTATGTACAATCTGAAAATTATAAAAATAAACATCATAGTTTTATGCTTTCACTCCTGTCGGCTTTTTTATGGGTTTCGTGTACCCATCATTACAAATCATTTTTTTAAAGTAACCCGTATATTTTATCTTTTTGTCGGTTTCGGCTGTGCCTGACATGAGAATAATTAATTTTTTACTATACACAAATATAAAGTATAAATTAACTTTATTTACGCTACGAAGATTAATAGCAGTTCTGTGAATATTTAAATATTGTTGCATGTTGCACGTACGACACATTTCTTATAAGGGGAAAGGTCAACGGGAGCTGCAAAATTACTTGTATTTTAAGTTGGGTTGTATTGTATTGTATGTTAAATAGATGCTTACATTACTAGTGCATAATTTTATTGATATTTTGTTGTTATTTTTCATACTCATTATTTTTTGTATATAATATAGAAGTAGCAAAGGAACATGCAGTGCAGCTGATGGTTTTTTTTATAAATATGAAATAGCAAATGAGCAAGCAGCCCACCTGATGGTAAGTGGTTACTGCCGCCCATGGACGTTTGTACGCAACTTCATATAGAAGAGGGGTTCTGTCTGAAGTCGGCCACAGATGCGGTGCTACTCCCGAGGACTGAGATGGTCACCTCATATAAAAGTGAGCCGGCAACCACACTCTTCCACCGAAACGCAAGAACTGCTTTACGCTAGAAATAGGTGTGGCGGAGGTACTTTCCCGGTCGAACTACATTGGTTCTACCACCTGGCAAAATTGGATTTAGGTTTTGGAATGTATATAAGGATTTCTATGGCAAAACAGTCATTGTATAAAATTCGACCATAATTCTTGAATATTTTATTTATAACACGATCTCATCAATTTCTTCCATAAAAACAGATAGAAAATGTTTG
The DNA here is from genome assembly GCA_018249875.1 of Cecropterus toxeus. Classification (NCBI taxonomy): domain Eukaryota; kingdom Metazoa; phylum Arthropoda; class Insecta; order Lepidoptera; family Hesperiidae; genus Cecropterus; species Cecropterus toxeus. Next base: position 8,688 of record DWNE01010997.1, read on the forward strand.
AATCGTCTTTGGTTATTTATGTAAGCTTGTTTTAATATTAATTCCTTTTTGTAAGCACTCCTGCCTGGGCAAGTTAAAACCTTATAAAGTTATAAGCAAATAACTAGAACGTTAAGCATATGCTTATACCATTGAGACAATTATCATCACTATTATTTAATTAAGCGCTATTAATTAATCAATCTTGAGTTAACATATTCGTATGTCACCATTACGTATTCATTACGGTACATTAAACAGACCATGTTAGTAAGAACATAGTACCTAATGAAGACTTTTTAAGTGTTACAAATGAGACATTGTAAGTAAAATATTAAAATAACTGCTTGTTTCTTGTTAATTGGTGTTCAATTAGAGATTAATCCATTAATTGGCTTTCCCGGCTAATCTGTGAAGCAAAAAGCATTTAAGATATTCAATGAATTCGTTTACATCATCAATTATGTTGTTAATGATTGCAAATTTACTGCAGCTATAATTTGTGACTGCATAAGTAATGCAGTGAAAGATTTCTTTTAAAGTAAAATTCATGTAAACAAAAAATTATTACGATTACAAAAAAATCCGACAGTAAAACAGAACTTTGCACACACACAGTTTTTCGAATATTTTGATTGTATAACAATGTATTTTATTACTCGCTTTTAGAAGTTTGCGTCAATATAGAAAAAAGTGTTAATAATGTATTTATGTAATGGTACATTTTACAGCTTTCTGATATCCATATTGTTATGATCATAGAAAAACATCCCATTCCCATCATTTGGCTCATGTCACTACAAAATGAGGTCATTCCAATATTATGTCATAAACCGTCAAGACGTTTAGAAATGGGCATAGATACAAAAATACATACGCTCAATAAATACTAACCTGCTTCTGACGCAGTCGGGTAAAAATATGGAGTACCAAGTTGAAATGTTTGTATTATTATTTATTAATTAAATCGTTATCACCTCCGCAAGCATGTTCAGTTCAGCTCGATGAGCTCGATTGTCACAAACTTTTATATTTATAATCTACATAGTGACACTCACTAGGTAGAGTAGTTAGTTAAAACAATGCATTACATGGATTTCAATATAGCTCTAAACTATAATAGAGCTATATTGAAATCCATGTAATATCGCAGAGTTCTGTCTTTTTGATTAAACTACAGTTATACCTCGACTTACGCTACCCTAACTTAACCGGAGTTACGCGATTTTCAATTTACAAAAATTGGAAAATATGTATACTCGACCGAAAAGCTTATTTCCTCTAAAAATAATAATATTAGCACGTTGAGAAGGAATTTTGCGGCAGCCAAACAAATTTTGAGTCTTCAAACTACTATGTTACATATTATGATGGCTTATGCAATTTCA
>DWNE01010998.1:0-10053 GCA_018249875.1 Cecropterus toxeus
AAACGCTGCTGTAGTCCGTTTTAAAGGTTGTGGTTTAAGTAATCTTAGGTGAGAATCAAATCAGTCGGTATTAGCTTCTTCCCATCAGATTGACTGCATGCAATTGTTTTATCGATGTTGAAAAAAATGCGATTGTCCTTGTTTATTTATATATCAAAAATAAATTATTTATCAAATTAATTTAGGTGAATAAAACTGCACTTCAAATGGCGTACAATGTCAAATCTCGTTTATTTGTCGAACAAAATTTGTTTTTACAAACGGTATAGTTTTTTCTTCTTCCTGGGTTTGTCTTTATTCACTCGTACTTCTTATTAGAAATAGTCTCGTGGACATTCTTCTAGATGAGTTAAAAATATTTTTGTGTAATTTAATTTTTATATTTAAAATCTCAGATTCCTACTTCTTATCGTGGCATTTGTTTTAAAAAACCTCACTTTTTATAAGCACATGGAACTCAAGTACTCAAAACATACATCTTTACGTTTTATGGACATTTATATATTTTCGTAACCCAACTTTCAAGTGTTACCGGTAAGTTTAAAATGCTTCTTTCAATGAGGTTGAACTAAAGTGGTAGCAGGCTGGCTGTAGTCCAAAGTGCCATGTTTTTTATGTTCCCAGGAGCCAGCCAAGCCGGTCAAGTGGGGTTTTTGTTTGTCTACAAGTCTGTAATTTGTAAATCCTGTTGAATAAACTTAAGGGCCGCCGATTTGTCTGAATGTTTTAACATTCCAGACGTAAACGATATTACGAAATGAATTCATGTGATGTTTTAATGAAGTTTTTCGTAGAGTTGAGTTCTTATTTTTATGTTTATTACTTTGTTTTCTTGAAAATTACACCCAAATATACTCACGAAGTGAGACTCAATAGTGTTGTACATGCTACGTGTAGTAAATGTACTTACATGTAGGGTTTTACCTAAAGTCAATCAATACAGATGCGTTGCTCCCGAGGACTATAGTAGGTGCCTCATATATAAATGAGCCGGCAACCACTCCTTACCACCGAAACGCAAGAATTGATTGCGCTAAAAATAGGTGTGTCACGCGTCTAAAATTAAACATTCAAAGAGCGTATAAATAAAAATATCCGCAAAATGCTTTGAACTTAACTTTGAAGATATTTTAAGGCAATGTATCAAGTTGCAAATAATTTAGAATTCACGGTTTCCAGCTGAATTTAGTAGCTCCAATCTAATTATGTTAAACCAAAACTTGAACACGTCCAATTTACTGAACCGTCGTATTTTATTTCGTACTCGCAACCCATTTCACTCTATTGATGCCAATTGATCTATTCGGGCACAAATTGAATTACAAATGACGCGATTGGTTTGTGGCAACTAATGGCATGGCACCGAATTAGGGTTTGTGTGTTTTGTTATCTGTCAGATTTGTCAAATTAGGGACAATCATGAATTTATGGGAACATTGTAAATTATTTTTTGTATTTGAAGTAGCAATTGGTTAGTATGTGGTTTTAAATAGGTCTAAATTAGAATTGTTATAACCGTAGATGTGTGAACAAATAGACATCTAATATGAAGCGACTAAAGGCCGATAGAATCACAGGCCGTGCGAATATGTCTCGGACTTTCATGTAAGAAAGCTGAATCTGACTTGTGTTTGAAATCTCTTTGGAGTGGACTCTACTTAACCTTGTTGGGTTAAACCCAACGACCGAAGTTACTAGTCTGCACGTTTAAAGCAATAAAAAAACTTCGTCATTTCTCCAAAGTGGAGGGAATTATTCTACTAATTGACGAATTGAACAACGAAACCACAATAAATCCTTTGCAAGTAAAGGATTCAATTAATTTATTATATACGACTTCAGGATTATGATGGTGTTTTTCTCGCCTGAAATCACGTTGCTAGGTTAGGCAGTGCTGGTATTAACTGGCTGGATATTAGCTGGTATTAACAAAGTATGACCTATGACATTATTGGTTTTATTACATGGCACACTTGCCTCAGCCAATCAAAATGCAATTTGAAGTAATCAGCGTCCAGACTCACCAATCAACAGTCTGTCCTCGGCCTCCGCGAACAAACGGGTTCATAGACTCATCTTCATACAAATTATCACCTTAAGAGAACATTTACCTCGTCAGTGCCTAAAATAGAGCTTGAGTAGGTAAGTTAATTTACTGATATTTTAAGCAAAATGTGTTTAAAATATACCTACCTATTATTACAGCAAAAGAAAAAAACATTTTATATTCTAATTCTACTTTTTTAAATATGTTACTTGTATGATATTAATGTCGATAATAACACCACGATCGATGTATGTAACTGGGTCGAAATCTGGCAAAAATAAATTAAATAACCGCATATCATGAGTTCCAGTAACATATTAAAAAGTATTAATACCGCGATAATATTTGTCTAAATAAAATATATATTTTACATTACTCATAAAAGAGATATTTTCTGAACACTACCGATTACCATAATAATATATTAAAGTCAACACCTTCAAGCGTAAAAGTCACAATGAATATAAAACGCTTATAAATGAAGACAAAACAGATCGTTCATCAAAAATACATTAATGGAATGACTTGCTTTTTAAATACAGCGTAATTTATTGCAGTCATGCACGACTATGTGGGTATTACTTGATGCATCCAAATTTAAATGTACCACAGACGCCGTTAACTATCAATTGTCTAAACCACCCACTGCGACCATAAATTAATCCTATTAACTATACGTTTTAAAGAGACTATATTCGTTATGAGTGTGACCGTAAAACATCAAACTATGGACTTGTTTCATTGCTGACGAGAAAAGAGTCAGAATATAATTTAGTTCAACTATAAGTATATTTAAAAAAATTGTTGTGATTTGCAATTCGATGAAACAAATGTGATACGAAAGTTGTTCGTGCTACAACTAGATGGCGCTGTACTCTTTTCTGAATCACGTTAATGATTTTACTTCGTAGCTTATATGAGAAATCAAGTTTAATTTATGCGAAATAAGATGTCTGAATATGCACTGCTATGATTAATTATTAGATTTTTTAAAAATCATTAGTGTTTAAGTTCATTAGTTATCATGAGTACTTCTATATTTTAAAGTGAAGCACATTATTTTCAAAAAACACCTAAATCTCCAATAGGGATGATTTTATCTAAAGATGAGTTAACGTGCCATGAAGGAAGCAATCGTGAAATAAACTCTTTAGTGATAGTGAAAAATTAAATAAGAGTTGCCAAATATTGCTCTTTATTTTCTTTCTCAATGCTTGATGTAATTGCTACGATACCAGTGATATGTTTATATCACTTTAATCGCTGGCAATACGAAAAGAGTATTTTTGTTAAGTATAGCCGTTACTCCTACATTATCCCTTATAACGTCAATTAACGCGGTTATGATTCACGTCTATTAGTAATATCGGTTATATGATACGGAATCATAATAAGGAATTGTATGTTGCCGCTGGCGACAGTGTTATATTATCAGGAAATGCGTAATAAAGGATATGATAAACGATACTTAACCACTTTTTTACATTTGACAAAAAAATACACCATTAAAGTTGTATAATTAGTAGGACTCTGAAATTATATAAAGTTTTCATCGTTGTACAAGTAGGTTGAACATAAAATATTTGACGACCCGCGTGACAGAGCGGTCAACATACCTACCGATCTGACACGCAGTGGATCCCGGGTTCGAGCATCGGCCAGAAATGTGAATGATGAGTTTAGATTTCTGTTCTGGGTCTGGGTGTTTGTGTCTTCGTCTTTGTGTGTCCATGGCACCCACGACACAGGAGAAAATCTTACTGTGGGGTTATGAGTGTAGAGAGCGTTTTTTTCTTAAATACGAAAAGCAATCTTGCGCGCTTTCTTATCGCTTTAAAGAATACTTTTTTGAGAAAATCGTAACCTATTTCCTTTTTTGTATCTTAGCTAAAATTATAAAAATAAATTATTAATATCAATTCTCTGCTATATAGATCAAATTCTCTGCTATATAGGTAGAACACAAATTTCATCATAATTAACCCATACAATCAATCAATGAATGCTACAATTTTGTGCTACGTTTTAAAGTTGGCAGAAATTCTTACATTATCATAATTATTAAGAGGTTTCCCCACTATTTAAGTGTTGTTTATGTAATTTTATGGTTTCTTAGCTATAACAATAAAGGAAATCCAATTAGGGAGTGTTGGTAATTTGTTAAGTCTACTGTTACATCGTTAAGAAGTTTATAGTTTGTTATAATTTCCATCATTTTTGTTGCAGGTAAGATTGGCGGAATTCGCAGCAAAAATAGATTAGGGATCAGGTAAGTATCAGTTTTAAGGTGAAATAACTCTTCGTGTTTCGACTCGAAGGCACTACCGCTATACCTACTTCTGCCTAACAATAGCAGTGTTAAGCTTGGCTGCGTGTGGAACACAGCAGCAATTTCATATAGGACAGGGGTTCTATCTGAAGTCAATCATTTTTTTTTTTATTCTTAAGAAAAGGGCTTTGTCGCAGTTGCGATAATGCCGCCCAGGTAAATATAAAGTAACGAATAGTTGAGGACTAAAATTGTTGCCTCATATGAGAGTGAGCCGGCAACCACCGTTCTACCGAAACGCAAAAACTGCTTCACGCTATAGGTGTAGTGGAGGTACCTTTCCAGAAAAGGCATACATATTTTACCACCAACGCAGTAAAATGCCCCAATACAAGAATAGCTAATAATCTTAAACGACAATTTATTTTGGGAAGGTTTTTATCGCGATTCGAACAAGGTCGAACAAGCTTTTCTAATCTCGCAGAATATTTTTCCGTGGAAAACAAGTTTATCCTCTCCTAATAAATTACTCGAAAGGTCCTCTTACTTACAAGTTAATGCTTGCCAAATTCACTTTGAATTTAATGACCCGTGCCTGGATTTGCTGTGAACGACGCTTGTGGTTATTATTATGTGGTTCTCGTTCACAATGATGTTACAATAATGGTTTGTTTCATACTAGCCATGACCCTTGGTTTTCCAGTTACATTTTGTGTTGCCAACACTAAAGTGCAAGTTTTAAGTGTTTTTCCTAAATATTTAATACAGATAATTTATTTAAAACCAAAAACAACAAACTTATTTCTCAATTCCAAAAAGTATGACAATAAAAAGCATACCTTTTTTAAACGCGTGTAGGTAAAAAAATAACAATAAATAAAACAGACATTCATGCCACTAAAAAAAAATTATAATTTATTGGTTTAGTACATAAACAGTACATAGTACATAGTCCGGAAGTCGGCCCTCAACACACTTCGCTAAATCATGTCGACGAAACTTTGTTCTACGACTATAACCTCTTTTCTTTGGGAAGTCAGTTAAAATTGCGGGGCACTGATTTTAAAAATTAGTAATGGTTAGTTATTTCAAAAGTTAGTTCTTAAGTAGTTTTAAGAGTGCTGACCAAAATAGAAATCTTGGCTCGTTATTACATTTCTGTTATATAAAAGTATAGTTTTCATCTTGGACAGCATCCAGAAACACCCAAGAAGCCTCTGTGTGGGTCGACTACGGAAGCACTAGAAACGCCTACGTACGTCGTGGTACATCGTTGATATTTTAAATGAGATATGGTCGACAAGTCGGAAAATGATGCTTATTATTTATGATCAAATGTGGTAGAAGCCCTTATAGTTCAACTATCCTTATTCCTCAATCCTCCTCCTCAATCTACCGATTTATTTTTAATATCAGTTTAAAGTGCGGCCGTGTATTGATTTAAAGGTAAAGAGGGTCTTATTAAAGCATTCCGAATTATTTTAGCAACGCATCTGTGGATGACCTCAGGTACGATTCTAATGCTATTTGGGGTTGATCACATTTTTTTTCAACCCTTGCCGGGGGTTGCTGATACGAAAACCTTTACACATCGTTTTTGTATCATTAGAACTACATCATATCAAAAATGCAAAGTTAAGTGTGAAATTTTGATATCATACCTTATTCGACTGGCCTATAGGTCTGTTTGTGTACCATTTTCTAGATACAAAACGTTTACATAAATAAATATGATTCACTACTATTAAATTGTTATTTTAAAAATGGGTATCAGCCAAACTAATATGTATACAATGGTATAATCCTCTTTAATAACCGCACACAGATTTTCCCGACGTAATATTAAAATAACTCTTCACCCATTTAAAAAGCTTTAAATTTACAGCACAAGGATATACTTTCGAGCGTAAAATCCTCGTGTCCTAGAATTACTTACGATTCTTTGGTGCAAGGCGTTGCCAAATTGGCTTTGAATTTAATGACCCGTGTATAGAATTTGCTGCGAACGACCGTCGTGGTTGAGAATAAAGGGTTTTTAGAAAAGAAGGCTTGTTATTTTGTAGTAGAAATTTATCTATTTTCTCCGTAGATATATTTTTATTTTTAACGCAATTAGGGCATAATAGCAATAACAGATTATGTGGGCATAATTGGAATCTTTTTAATATTGCAAATACAAAAGTTTGTGTGGGTGTATGGGCACGCAAAAATTACTAATTGGATTTGGACGAAATTTTGCAAACTGATAAACCATATTAACACATACATAGGATTTTTTTTACCGTGGTATTTGTTCCAAGCGGAAGGAGCCACGGGAAAAGCTCGTATAAAATAAATTGATTATGAGATAGTACACAGGGAATTTCGTATTTAAAATCAGAGAATAATCCTTTTGTTCAATATTATCACGGTTATAGTATCATACACTATTGTAACTCGGCCCTGTCCTTGAATTATATACCTACAGACGCGTTGGGCGAGAGTTAGCGTTAGGGCTACCCGCCTACAGTATTTTAATTACACCTGCATACCTGACAAAACTTTTTTTCTAGTTTTTTTTACTGTAAATATTATATTTTCTATTAAAACAAATGAAATTAATGGGAATAATGGATGGGAATTATATAGTTGAATACAAATTCATGTAATATTTTTTACTTAATAGATTTAGGTATTAAAAAATTGACATAAGACAAAAAGTTTAATTAAAACAATTTTGGGTTTACATTTTATATGTTTTGTTTTAAATGGCGTCTGAAATATTTCCTCCATTTTTTGTACATATTTCACGAAATCATCGCTGGGTACTATTGAAAGAGCAACCAGAAAAGTACATTATAATCTACAATTATTGATCTTCACCTTATTATTATATAAATAGAAATCTGCTTAAAAAACGTAATATCGCCCGCTCGTCACTTCGGCACATGCGTGATGTTCGCGTACCGAGTGCGTACCGAAATCGAGGCGCGTAGGTATAACTTGCGTTCCGTGCGTTTGTATGAAAATAGAATAATGTATGATACTGTGCTATTACCGTGATATTATGTTACCGTAAATTAATTACAGATATACAAAAGGAGCAGGATTTTAATAAATAATTTTGTATAGGTACTAATAACTCTTCTAGGCTATTGGTTCCTATCAAATATTTTGTACATTAGGAAAGTTCTTAAGTAGTTAAGACGTTAAAGTTCACCGGATTTACTTTGAATATTAAAGATCATTGAACTTTGAAGGACTTGGAACTTTGAAATCTATAAGGAATTATTAATTAATCAAGACTGGGCGATTACTTTGGTATTTAAGTAACCTATTTTTTAAATATTTAATGTTGATTTTATATCAAAATCTTTTAAAGTTGATTAATTTAAAAAAAAAAATAATTATAATTTAAAAAAAAAGGACTTTATGCCTCGCTAGCTGTGCCCCGCAGTTTAACCCGCGTACGAAAAGAAAGCTTTAAAAAATAAAAATAGTTTCCCGTTTTTGCAACATTTTTCATTGCTGCACTATTCGTATTAGTCATAGCGTGATATTATATAGCCTAAAGCCTTCCTCGATAAATGTACTATTTAACACAAAAATATTTTTTCGATTCGAGCCAGTAGTTCCTGAGATTAGCACGTTTAACCAAACAAACTCTACTGCTTTATAATATTACTATAGAAGTATGGATTTTATTCCTCGTTCTTTTCTCGTTTCTGTGAACCTGATTGCAATTTTATTTTATTACCTTACAATGGCCGAGAAGAATAAAATATTTTCACGAAAACCCTGTCGCATTATGTGTCGCGGTTTATTTATCCCTTACTAACCCCTGAGGGTACTTCCTAGGGAGAGATTTAGGGCATTCCGTAAAGTAATTATGTGTCGTGAGGGCGAATGGGGTTGTAAAATGTTTGAGGTCCGTTCTTACTTGATGACACCCAAGAGTCACTTAGTGGGCTTATAACTGTACTTATGTACCAAAAGTTCTTATTTATTTTGTTTTCAAATATCTTGTGGATGAAGGTTACGTAAATGATGAACTCTACGAATATCTACGTTTTTATTGCTTTGTTTGTTATATTCCGTTTCTGTATATTTTATATTAAAAAAAAAAAAAACAAAATAAAAATAATACAATTAATATCTCCTTATTTCTAGTAAATTACTTCGTTTACTTTTTATAAAATATTTTAAAGAAAATTTTAGTATTATTAAGATTCAAGTACAACGAAAATGAAATCGTTTGATCAAATGCGAGTGAAGGTAAATTAAGGACTTTTTGATTGTTGTAATAGGTATAAATCATTCAGACCCTTTTAACATAAATCAGATGTGATTGAGATACGCGCTGATTAAATGTTCAAGAATGAGTGAAGTTTGTCCATTTTTAGCTTACCAAAAATAATTTAACTGTTTGATTAAAAAACCGGCCAAGTGGTTCGCTCAAAGGGTTCCGTAGTACTTTCATGTTTGTTATATGGGAGCCTACTTTAATATTTAATTTATTTTAATTTGATTCTTTATTTTTAGGGTTCCGTACCCAAAGGGTAAAACGGGACCCTAATACTAAAACTCCGCTGTCTGTCCGTCTGTCTGTCTCCAGGCTGTATCTCATAAACCGTGATAGCTAGAAAGCTGAAATTTTCACAAATGATGTATTTCCATTGCCGCTGTTAAGGTGGGTCCCCATACAATAAACGTGTTTTTTGCTCAATATTGTAGATAATGGTTCGGAACCCTTCGTGCGCGAGTCCGACTCGCACTTGACCGATTTTTATATAAGTAAGGACATAACTAAATATTTAAAACGTCTACCTTGCTGCCGTTTTTAACATCGAGTAACAAAATTCACGTTTGTTTTATGTGAGATTCCCATAAAACAAACCACTTTAATATTTATTTTATTCTTTTTTAGTATTTGTTGTCATAGCGACAAAAGAAATACTGACATATTTCTTGTGCCGCTATACTAAAGATTTAAATTTTTTCACATATGTAGCTTCTGTGAAAATTTCATCTGTCTAGATATCACGGTTCATGAGATACAGACTGGTAACAGGAATTCGGACAGATGAACAGAAGTCTTAGTAATCGACTCCCGTTTATGCCCTTTTATACCTCACCCTGAGAGCAAAGAAATTGTATGTCTTTACCCAATCACCACACCTAACACCATTTTATGTAATAATAAATATAAACTAATTATTAGATTATAAAGAAAAATTTCAAGAACTCTACTTAAAAATGAAATATGATTTACATTGTAACAAACTACAACTCGAGGATTTAGAATTCATGAGGCGGGAACAATGGGAGTTGCCGCCTCATTCGGTATGATCTAAGGCACATTTAACTGGTGGTAAAGCGCTTTCTTTTTAAATTTTTGTCTTTTATCCGAGCTAACTTTTTAAAAGTTCGTGAATTGTTTTAAAGTGTATAATCATGTTACAATATAAATTTTGTTTATGTACAGGAATAATTCATTTATACTTTATTTTTAGATGTGTTTCCTAGAAATATCAAAAACAATGTGGGTTTTAAAGTTATCCCTAAATATTAAAGAAAAACATTTGACGACCCACGTGGCAGAATGGTCATCGTACAGGTCTGACGCGTAGTGGGTTCGATTTCCGGCCAGACAGAAATATGAATGATGAGTTCAGATTTCCGTTCTGGGTCTGGGTGTTTGTGTATTCGTCTTTGTGTGTCCATGGCACCCACAACACAGGAGAAAATCCTAGTGTGG
>DWNE01010999.1:0-10053 GCA_018249875.1 Cecropterus toxeus
AAACAGCATAACTTTAAGATACAAAGGACAATCTCTCTAAAATCAAATGTACACTAGTTTTAACTTTAACGTGAAATGAAATACAATTAGAAAATAAAAATTATTAATGAGGTTATTGTTTTGATATGACAACACCTTTGTTTAAATTTGATCTCCAATTTCAGGTCAGACTATAAATTGAGGACATTACCTATGCAATGAGTCCCCGGCAGTACCGAAGTCACGTGGCGCGGAAGATCGTTATTGGCAATCAATTGCTACCGTTGGAAATCAATTGCGAATATAGCTCAATGTTTATCCGTTTCAAACTTTCCACTTGACGACAGTAACGATGACATTATTTAATTTTGGTATGTATTCTCTGCTAGAGAGAAGATTTTAAGTGCAGTTGTTGAGATCGTTAAGTGGAATGGGTTTAGGAAATGCAAGTTCTGTAATTTATACAACCTGCCGTAGGTGATAGTGATATCAATATTTATTATATATTGAACTAAAATATAAAAAATATATAAATGAAAATATAAAAAATATAAAAATGAAGGAATCATTTACTTATGCTAAAAATGTACTTAGCAAAATAAACGAGCTACCTACTTATTTAAGCATGTAAGTAAACATTAGAAACATTGGGCGTACTACCATAGACCTCGACGCAATTAGACAGTCTCGATTTTTGTAGGTGTGGTCAATTAATAATTAACGTAAAAGACTGTAATTACAAGAACAACTATATAAATACGTACAGATTGAAAGTTACAATATTTTAAAATGGCCTTAGAATAGTAATGTTGGCATAAATTATTATCAATATTCAGTAGTGTAATAATAAATACCTAAAAAGCTATTTAGGTAATAAACAAGGAAGAATTTTAAGTTTAATACTAACTTTATTAAGGCACAAAAATGTTAAATAATGTATAAAATACAAATTGTTAAAAGACAAAAATATTTAAATTAATTTATGATATTAAAAGGAGTACCTACCTATGCTTAAATATTTTTTTTTTTTCGAATTCGATCATGATGACGATGAAATTGATAACTACACAAGAAATACCAAGTTCTTCCGTACAACCTTTTTCACATGTCTTAAAGGCGGTAGGTACACCAGCGGTATGCATAATATTGCACACTGGCCTGTTTTACTCTATGGTAATTTATTATTCAGTAAAACCATATCCCGTAAGTAAGCCAACATTATAATGGTGGGCGCGGCCGTGGGATGGCATATAGGTCACTCCGTTAGCACAGTTAATTGCCAATGGCTGCTTCCTTTACGTAAAACTTATTACATGCTACTGGGCAGTGACGATTTAAGTTGCAAGTTTTATAAAAAATAAATGTATATTACGCATATAATTTTGAAAAAAAAATATATTTGCCAAGAAATCGAAGCTAAGATCCGTACTGCGAATCCCTTGATTGATTAGACGAGTTTCAACCACTACACTATTAATGACTTTGACGTCGAATGAAAACATAGTGAGGAAACTGACATGGCTTAAAGAACTTTAAAAAAACCTCAAAGCTATGTGAAATATACCAATCTTCAATTGATGAGGGAAGTGAAGTGTCTCTTTATACTAAACTTCTTTCTTTCTTGTAATTAATAGCTACAATTTGATATGAATATTGTTAATAGTAGTAATGTAAACATACTTTAGTAATTCATCACGCGTAGCTACGAACAGTGATGAATTACGTCATATAGTACAGAATAACCTAGTTTTAATATATTTTTATTGCGAGCACAGCATGTTTTATGACACGGTTATATCGTTTAATCCTCTCATAGACACTAGCTTCACGCCTCCATTATCATATACCATTTGAATGGAAAAGAAAATTTATGTTCTTCCGATCAAGGTCTATTTGAAAAGTGGAAAAAGATACCTACTAAAAACTTTTGTCTTTAACGTTTATAAATATTTTGTTATATAGTTATCGCCTTTGTTCAGTATTTTTGATTGGAATACTGAATTAAATAAAATGAGAAAAATTAAAAATATTGACTTTCCACTCAGAATACAGACAGATTCATTACTCGGTTGTCGTATAGGATGTATTTACTTATTATTTGTGGTGGTCACGGGACCTTACTGGAGAAGTAGAAGTACTACGCCAAATATTGTGCACTGAAGACGGAGGTATTTATATATATCACCTGCTACTATTGCTACTTGCTGCAAGAATTTAAGTTGTTATTTTCGGATTAAACAGCGACCTAAAATCATACAAGCTTATTAGTGAATGTCGAAAGTAAGTACGCAGTGATATCAAATCAAGATGGATGAAGTTTTCCAACCCCGCGGCCAAGCCTCATAATACCCCGCGTATTGATTGTGGCTAATGTTTAGCTGGAGTCGACGCAAGGGCGCGGCGTTTCGCGCCTGCCCACTATTAAGACGATTCCACCATTGTTGTGTAGACCACGTTAAGTTTAGAATGAGCGGGCATTTTTATTACACTCCCGTTCTGCTGACATTTTAATGATACATACAGGATTTTATTATTATAATCATCTCTATCACAATTGATGTCTTCTGAGAATCACAGGAGACACATTATTATTCATTTACTTAATAACTTAATTCTTCGTAATAAATAACTTTCTGTTCAATCACCCTCTATAGAATTCAGATAACAAGTTCATTGAAACCTTATCGAATTGAGCGCGCCGCTGCCGATCGTCTTATTCTCGAAATTTGCATATAATCACACGAATTTACAATTGTTCGATTGACATTTGTGTGTCTGTAAAACGAAGTTTTTACACATGAATCGATTTTGGTATAAAATTTACAATTTATTTTAAAATACATTTGCTACTTTACTTATTATTCAGACGAAGCATTGTTAAAAAGAAAACTATGTTACGTAAGGGACGCGAGGAATTTGATATTACTTGCTGAAATTGTTCTATCTATTTTAAATTAAAATTTTAAACGTTAAATTTATCGTTCGTTCCTCATTAAATATTATGAAAGTGCAAATTAGTTCCACAATATCTAGATTAAGTATTAAATCGTATATTTATTAACTATTATAATATAATTAAGCATTTACAAGTTTACCGGAATCAAATGATCATCAATGTCATATATGTAAGACTTAGCTTAAATAAGAACATGTACATATCTACACAGAGATCTAGTCTCACGGGCTTGCACTGAGAATAGTGATTAGAAAACTCCGGAAACTTTCACAGGAAACAGGTGCAGTGTCAGTAGCGATTAGCGTAGTTATTTAGACAAGTATTTTTGCGATGAACTAATTTTTGCCTACGACCTCGCTCGTTCATATTGTTTAACGTCTGTATGATCTTATATTGCTGATTATATCTGGATAACAATAATTTAAATCCCTGCAGCAATAGAAATAGATGAAAATATACAAAGATATGTCTTCAGAGCAACCGCTCGGCGACCGGTCAGCCTGATGCACGATTTTACCAATGCTCCAAAAAGTTCCGTTCCAAAAAATAAATAGTATTTCGTCATATATTCGACAGTGCCGATATACGAGTGCTTGTATTATGTATGTCGAAACGTCAATATATCTTTTTTATTATTTTTTAGTATTCTATGTAGTTCGAAATACCAAGTAATGTATGTTTATTTATTCACTAATAGTATTTATATCTAAAATAACTTTACTTAAGAACAGTTTTATGAACATAAAGTTTTGCAGTGGAAAATTATATTTAAATAAATTTATATCAGTCTTTACTTTTAGATACTTTTAAAACATGCCCAAAGCAATGTAAATTGTAATCTTGTAGTAGAAAGTGCAGATTAGATATACATATGTGTCAGCAACTAAACATGACTTAGTGACCAACTGAACATTGTCACGTTTTGTTTACAATTACAATCATAGATTTAGTTACACAAAATACTTGCTAAAATAACAAAATGATCAAATGTTGAGCGAAAAGAAGACAATAAAACTGGATACAATTATCTACAATATAATTAGATAAACATAAATATGTTTAAAAATCTGTCAACTATTTTAGGATAAAATTCACACCTGCTACTTTTATAACAATTTATAAACAAAAATTTATAAGCAAGTACAAGAAAACATCTTCCTTCATAATTCTTCAATATAATCGAATCAAAATATTTAGACACTTGCCATTTCTAAACATTATCACTTCGTTAGTCTACACGGCGAGGTGCGGGCGAAAGCGTCATGTCCTTGGAAAGTCGGCGGCCACTAATCGCGGCAACGAATTTAAGTTTTGTTTTCATAATTGACGTAGTTAATGTTTATTCGCTTTGTACTAACGAACTACACTATGTTTGTTTAATTGTCGGTTAAACGTTTTATATTGAAACTACGAAATCATCCGACGTGATACCTGTATTATTTTCGACGCCAAGCTGATTGCTAAATAAATGTTTGTCTTGTTAGAGCGAAATCGTTAGGTCTATCTGTTTTCGTTTATGTTTTTTGGATGTTACCTACACGTCGCGTTGTCAGGTGACCCGATTTTTAGAGGTCTGTTAGAAATTATGTAAATGAAATCACTGTCTTATCACCGCTGTTCAGCCCGCTTCGGACCCGTTTACCATAGTGATGAGTTGATCCTATGTGTTGATCCAGGTCATAAATTATCCTTGTACCAAATTTCAGTGAATCCGATTAGTATTTTTTGTGTGACAGATTACCACACATACAAAGATCCTCAAAAACTTTTGCCTTTATAATATTAGTAAAATAAACGTTGTCAGTGCAAATGCACGATTATAACAAAACCGCAAATAATGTTTACGCATAAAGTCAACAGAAAACAAAACGAATTTTCCCCGGAAGGCACACCTAGACAAATAGAAATAAACGCACGTGAAGGGGCGGTGAAAAAGCCGCTTCGTTATAATATTTATTCAAGACAACGTAAAGTGCAAGCCTTTACGGCCAGTTGTGTCTATTTAAATGCAGATTGCTCACAAAATTCATCCGCGCATACTAACGTCAAAATCGCTGCGTTAACGATTTTTGAGTTTTATAAATAAAGTGCATGACAAGATATTATTTTAACCGACTGCAATTTATTCAGTTCGTGTTCTTTACCTACTTATCTCTACAAACAATTAAGATTGAATATAATTGCCGGAAAATTGCTCATCCAAAATTACTAATAAATCACAAGAGACGCAATTACTATAACATGATAAGTAATCTTTAATAAAATAAAATAGATCGAGAATTATAAAGAACGGATATCTCATTTCTTCCTGTTTATTTATAAATAGAAACCAGCTTTTTACATGTAAAATAAATTAATACATAACTATAAGCGATTTTAGAGCCAGTCGTTAACAGTTCGATATTGTGTCGCGAGTTTAACCAAACCACAAAACGCTGTGCGGGTAGCCTTAATTCTGCCTAATTACTTCTAAGTTGCTAACTAGAAGCAGACCCGGTTTAGGCCGTCATTCCACTTGCAGTTTCCTTAATGTTATAGGACATTGCTATGTTAATGAGGTTATTTGTATACTACTGACAGTCCCTTTTATACTTATACTTGTATGGATATCCTTTTAAAAGTACGGTTATTAATTGCACAGTTAAATAGGTATAATAATATCACATAATTTAATACATAGAATTAGTATGTTAATTAGAATTAAAATGCAATGTCTCTATTATGTATAGGCCTACGGAAACTCGTTATTTTGATATTGATATAATCAACTGAGAAGATTCGACACCTTTTTTATCGGTATTCAATTTATCTGTACATGTGATTAAGCAGATGTTTTTTTTTTTCTATACCATCTTGTTTCTTACTTGCGGAATAATACGTAGTTTAAGTATCTTGCCTTCGATTAAATATTTGGGAAAGGTGACTGTTTTAAAAGTGATAGGAAATAATAAAATGTGTCCTCCCGTAGGAACGCTATCGCCGTTGCACAGGACACATTTTGTTATGGTGCGCCTTCAACTAAATTAAGTATATTAATTTTATTATTTTATATTAACTAGTTTAATTTTTTAAACAAATATTGCCTATTTTTAACCGACTTCTCAAAGGAAGAGAGGTTATCTGTACCAATGTAAACAGATTTAGGTTGCTACTTCCGTTACTTATTTTCCTTCATTACAAGTGTTATTTTGAGGGTAGAAGTATCGTTAACAAAAAAATCTATTTTTCAAAATAAATATTTAAAATCTGTGATTTGCAACACTCACCTCTTGCAATGACATGGTTGTACCTCGATAAATCTCTATCCTGACAGCTGACACACATTTCTTATCACATCACTATTAAAAACAGAATAATAATATGTCATTTTTGACAACAAAATCTACAGTCACACACTGGCCTTTTCCACTGATTTCACACAACACTATTTCTACAATAAGACTGTCTACTATCCTAAGAACACTATTTACTAATTTGTTTACCCGTTTATTGTAAATACATCTAATTGTTGCTCGTTATATAATCATCCTAAGTAAAAACAACATGAACATTTGAATATTTAAAAATAGAACAGGCAAATCCATTGCATACCTTCTATTAAAAATTAAACTATTTAACCATAGACTTCTACCCACGTCTTGTTTGCGAAGGACAAAATCGCAAACTGCCGCGCGGCTATTTGAATTCAATTGTTACTGCATAGTCGACGCGAATAAGGAATTGAAAATTTCAAATATGGAACATCATTCATCGGTCGGGCACCAAGGTCACACTGTGAATTTTCAATATCATCTGAGAATAAATTTTACGAAATAGGTACTTTATTATTGTTTTAAATGTTGTTGTTTCTCAGGGAACAATTGCACGATGGACCGTGTGAAAATGAAATATTAATTTTCGTCGAATTTATTTCCCAATTTAAGTTGTTTACGAATAACGGTGACCTTAGGAAAATTTTTGTACAACACTATTTATTTTAAAATGTTAATCGTCAAGGTCAGATAGCAGTTGTTATCGTAATCTGTGACAATAAAAATACACCATTAACGCAAGCCATAGCAATCACTGTGCCATTGAATTATTCTCCGAACTACTCCGAGGCAGCGTAATGAAAACTTTCGTGAATTTTCGTAAACTTTGAAAGGAACTTACGATAACACCACATGCATTAGTTTGCTGAAACATTGTTAATTCATGTTCATCGCCGAATTAATCTGAATAAATTATGCATACGGTACAAGTTCGTTGCATTCCGAGTAGCCGGTGATGTCACGTGTATATATTTATCCTGTAGAAAAAAACTCGTGATATTTGGCGCGCAATTTGACGTTTCGTTTTTTGAATCTATGGTTGTTTATATTTCGTTTGTTGCAAATGCAATAATATTCGAGATTTAGGTTCGAGTTTGTTCGTTTATGTTCGCGTGTTTTGTTATATTTCGAGCTCGTTCTGAGACGTCCCGCACGGCGGACGTCCGGCGAGCGACTGGCTCGTGGTTGGCTGCACGTTATCAACGCGTTATCACTTAATTAACTCGCAGTTTAATTTCAAGTTTTTCGTTTCATTAAGATGATAGTGTTTGACTTTTTGCAACCTTTAAATGTGACGATTGAATTAAGCTGTAGGTTTAAATGAATTTTATGTACGTTTTTGTTTAATTCTAAATTCCATTACAAACAATAACAATTAAGAAATATTTAATGTCTGTCAGATAAAATTTCAATATAAAGTTACAATAAAACTCACATCAAGAAAAACTAGTGTAGAAGTAATAGTTCCAAAACAATATTGAATACGAGTAGTCATTCAGAATTTCGGAATCAATCAATTGAGCGCACAAAACAATCCTTGAACGTATTCATTCTATAAGCATCGGTAATGGTGGCGTGCAATGTTTACCAACGCTCTAAGTTCACACGTTTCAGTTTACACAACGGCTTTGCTAAATACCAACGGGCCAGTCGATTGCCAAACTATAACATCCTCGGTGAATAGAAGCTTTTGAACACATTATGAGTTTTCAATTAGGAGGCGTACGTTAAGGCGATTTTTCGCCTTTTTCATCTCTTTTGTGAGATGAAGTAAGGTTTGTTTCGACGGACCCACTTAGTCGCACTTGAAATTGTTCAAAATCAGGAAAGAAACATGATTTACTTAATTGAATGTTTGTCGCAATTTCGCAAGGTTCCTTTGCAGATAAAACAATGCATGATGTAAAGCAGAGACTCCTATTTGAAATTGAATAAGACTCGACAAAAACCCCCTAATTGTCACATGTAAGTAATGGATGTCTGAATGCATGGACTAAATTGGAGATAATATCTATCTACCTCACGACGACCCGCGTGGCGGAGCGGTCATCATACCGGTCTGACGCGCAGTGGGTCCCGGGTTCAATTCCCGGCCAGACAGAAATATTGATGATGAGTTTAGATTTCTGTTCTGGATCTGGGTGTTTGTGGGTCGATGGCACCCACAACACAGGAGAAAGTTCTAGTGTGGGGCTATGAGTGTCGAAAGCGTGTTTTTTTTACCACCGTTTGTTATTTCATTTCACCCTTCAAACTAGACTAACACTTAACACTTCTTTTATACTCAGACGTAGATAAATGACGGTGATGCTGCCACAGTGAGCGACAAAGGTTTAAATCGTCTATTACTGAAAGCTAATAATTAAAAAATATATTTTATTTTTATTAATTTACTAAATTATCATAAGTGCTACATTAATTATGATTATGATTTAAGGAATGCATTCACTCTATGTTTTTCCACGAATCATCACCGACCGTCTACCCCTACACCACACCTTTAATTTAAGGGTTCTGTTTAAGCACATAGGTGTGGCGATGGACGATGCTATTTTTATTATCGTGCCGCTCGAAAACCATTCTAGAGCCACGCGATATAAACGGCTAAATTTTAGATTATATTATAAAGACACCTTAAAAAGTAATTAGGAAAAGAATTGTTCTCACAAGAAACAATTATTTCAGATAGGCGTTGTATAACAGTATTCAGTTATGACTTTAGCCTAAAATGATAGAATAACGGTCCCTTCATGCGTTCCGAATTTTCTCTAGGCCTTTTGCAACCCCGTATAAGCCTCTGAGGCATAATGGGGTCCCACTTTGAGAAAGACTGGTCTAGACGGAAGTTAGTTTGAAAATATGAGTCTTGGCACCCATTCAACCATCAATAAAAGTGTATAGATGTACAATACTAAGACGCAGATGAATAATGTTTGCTGGCAGTAGGTACATGACATCAGAGCACTATAACTGCCGAGTTTGGGAGGACACGCGTTAGGGTTACCAGGTAAACTTAACTAGTAACACTAGTTAAAATAGTAAAACAAAAAACCAAACTACGTAAAACGTTTTATTATAACGATATATATCATTTAAAGCTTTATATGAGTATTCGGCAAAATAGTCAAGTAACAGTACTAGAATACTAATTACATAATTATATTTTTTGAGAATTGTCTATACTAGCTTTCATTTGATATACGTATTATCTTAATAGCAAAAAAATTGTCCTCCCCTCGTTTTTACTCTATTTCGAAGCGCCATACAAACAAACATACATACATACGCTCGAAAAACATTCCTATACATCTGACGCAGTCGGGTAAAAAGGATACGTGATACGATACAATAAGGATACGAACCGAATACTTTGATACGTATTTTCTTGCTTCTTACTAAAATAATTTTAGTTATTGTTAATTTGCTTTTATGATTATTATAAAGTAAAAGTTTGTGAAAATGTATGTGTGTTTGTTACTCTTTCATGCAAAAACTACCGATCGGATTTTGCTGTAATTTGACATATAGATAGTTTATGATCTAGATTAAGATATAGGATACTCATTGCCCTGGTAAACATGACGAAAACGGGCGTAGTTGCGAGATTTTTTTAACTATGCCGCATCAGACAGAGGCAGGACACGACTGAACAATAAAACTCAGGAGATCAGTAGCAACCTCTGCCTGGGAATTTATAAGCAACATAAATTTGTCAATTACGTTTAGTGGGATTTGCTGAGTTGCAAGGTCTGACAGATGAATTGATAATTGGCAAATGAACCAGACTTGTGCATAATATTTTCCTTT
>DWNE01011000.1:0-10050 GCA_018249875.1 Cecropterus toxeus
GGTGAAAGGCGAACCGCATGCAGCAACGAATAGACATTGACTTATGCGTAAACATATAAAAAAAAAAAAAACTTAAAAAAAGGAACAAACAATAATTTTGACAAAAAATGTAGGAGCATTTATAAAAAATATATAATTAAATTTCATTTCAAAAACTACAGATGATTTAGTTTAGCTTTAAACTAGAATGCAATGAACCTGTACGATAGTATTATATAATGTATGTAGTTTAAATTTCATTAAAGGTTCTCGTCAATATTTCTTCATTATGGGTTTCAATTTCAAAATTTTAACTTTTTACAAATTCTTGAAATATTTGAGCGTTCTAGTTATATTATGCACCAAAATTTGACCACACCTATTAAAATGAAAGCATGGACAAACCGGCCAATATATTTCGTTGCTTTCGTCTCCTGCGTCTAGCAACAATATGCATATAGCAGTGACCTGCAACGTGTTTTTTTATAACATGCCTAACTGTTCTACAAATTAGCATGTTGCAAAACCGGATTCACTACCACCCACCAGAAAAAGTTGCACCGATAAGAACTTTCTAATGTCTCGCCAATATATTTTTTCTCTATTATATTTCTAATGATAACCGTAAACGTGGACAATTTTTAAATTAATATCCGAAGTACGGCGACAATGCATCAAAAGACCTGAATGTCAGCAGACGAAAAAAAATGGTATAAACCAAATACTATTCCAATGAAACTCTTTTTCAGACGAATGGTTTTTTGGATTTATTTTATTAATTTCTTTAAAGAGATATCATTCAAAACTCTTCAATACACTGTCATTGTCATTTAGTGTATTGTAATGTTTGATAAATAACTTAGCACAGAACTAAAATCAAATTACCAAAATTGAGGTAGATAATATATTTTAAGAAAAGCCTTTAATAAAGCGTTTTGACGTTTTAATAATTTTTAATAAAGTATTTTTAAGTACGTCATATCTTCTACGTTTAAAGTAAAGAAGGCGTAGAATTTATATATTATTGTGATTTTTTAATTTTTATTTTCGCGTTCATTCTATACAAGTTTGGAAAAGGTGATAGTTCCGATAGTTTTCCTTATCATATTGTACGTTTCGTCTCTATGGGTCCCGTATGCTGTGCACTAGACTGTGCGGCGGTTAGGCAGCGGCTACACTATCGTAGTCGTGGTATGGCGTTGTTTTTGACTGAAAACGGTGCACGCGCTTCATGCCGCGGGTCAGGCCACTAAACATACGCGTTTGCGCATCTTTATTTATTTATGTAATAGATGTAAAACGATTTGGCACCCTACTAGATGTAAGTGTTATTTTATAATATAATATGCAACCTTTAAAATAACACAGGAATTCTTCCCTCGAGTCAATTATAGATAAATAGCTACGCAACCATTACCTAAATTAGGTCAGGTCCATTGTAATTTAAGCCATTTGTGGTTCGACACCGGATACACCCCCGCCACATCTATTTTTGCCTAATAACAGCAGTTTTAATCGCTGCTGTGTTCTGGTCTTAACAGTGTTGTAAGGGAGACGTACTTATCCGACGCGGTCTAACATAGTCCTCAAGATTTCCAGCGGGTCTTGGCCAACTTCAGGTAAGACTCGAATCTTATCTGGGGTTGTTTACAGCTGTCCATGGGCGGCAAGAGCTATTTACAATCAAGTCAACTACTACTTCTTCTGTCCGTCTGCCTATCGGTTCGACACTGTTGACACCGCGTATTAGTAGTAAATTTGGGTATGTTCTAACTGACTATGACTAACAACACAATGGTATCATAAATATTTATATAGAAAACTTTCGATAAAAATTTTATGATTAGGATATCTTGGAATGTAACTACATTTTTTTGTTTGTATTGAATCTGATAACCATAGAAGAAACTTTCTGTTTTAGCAAATACTGTACAGTAACAACTTATTTGTCAATAAATGAATATTTATTCTAACTAGGCAACTCTTCGTGCGTGATACGGAATGTACATCATGCACACTAAAATACAAAATCTGCCAATATTTTTCAAACCAAAGATTCATACTTGAAAAAAAAATAAAAACTGTTGTAATAGAGCCTGGAGTAGCTACTTACCTTTACCCTGTACAATTAACTAGAATAATGTCGCATATGTCGATTTACATTTAATGTACCTTATTCTTAGATATTCAGTAATCTTTGTTTTGACACGTTTCTGTTACTCGTATTAGTAATTATACGTACCTAAACAGTTTGTAAACCTTCCTAGCCAATGCGTCTCTGTAATATTAGACCGAAATCCGATGCGGTCGGCTTAGTAACAATAAGTTGGAATTTACTACCTGATACTTACAGGTGTCATTATAGAATAATAATTCCAGTACTTTTATTTCAACATATCTTATTTTGTTAACTAGCCTTCTTGCTTGTTCGTTCGGTTGCAATTTTGCAATCCGACCAAATTAACTTTTTTATGATCTAGAACAGAGGTTTCGAAACTTTTTCTCTCATAGAAAGCCTCTTCCTGATCCTAAGTAAGGACTAGTTATGAATATTTTCTTAGAATTTGGCAACATGTGTCGCACTATTGATATTAAATCACTTATTAAGAAGCTCACTGTTATCACCACAGAAAATCAAAACGCCCGTATGTTTCATTGAATACTCAAGATTTTGTAAAATTTATTTAAATAATTCTCTGACGGTGACAACTTAATAGCAGATAGACTTCACGCTTATCTGCAATTTCTGATATAAAAAATACAAATGCAAATTTTGTCAATCACCTTTTTCGTATCTTAGAAAACATAAAAATGAAATTTACATCTGAAAATTGGCACACAAAAGAACAAGACCAAAACCCCATTTTGGAGATGTCTAAATTTATTTAAGTGATTATCTTACAGTGACCTATTAATACTTGTCATTTGACATTATAAATGACGAAAGGATGCAGTTGCCACTTATCAGGTAGATTCTGTCTACCTTACAAGGTGGTAGAACAAGAATGGAATGCCACCGTAAGAGGACATTTAAGTCCAGCTGTAAAGCAGTAAATGATATAAATGATGGTTGTAACCATGCATGATAACAGTTCTTATTGTGGTAAAAGCCTTTCTCGATTCTGTTAGCACCATCGCTACAGCTGTTTCTGCCTTATGATAATTATGAAACTTATTCTCATTTGAGAGGGACCCATACTTGAACAATTATAATATTACCATTTAAAAATTGCCAACCACAGGTAGTTTCAAACCTATTTTGACATTTAATGAAATGAAATAATTACAATTCTAACTAAACTAAATGATTGTTCATTTAAAACTCTAGATATCTAGTGGTTCCACTGGCATATCACTAGTCTTTGACGATCATAAAAATTCTACCGGATATTAAATTTTAAGGTTGGTAATCGTTTTCGTAGTCTGCCGCCGGTGTGAAGTTCGCTATATCTATTTTGGTATCCAATAGCTAAGTGGGTGGTTAAAGTTTGCAGAGAGTGGCAAAGAAGTGATACTTAAACAGGATATTGCAAATTAATCCCTACAGGTTGCAACGAAACGCAGCTCTTCATGTATTTCAATTATACTTTGATTTCACACGAGCATATGGACCATATGGACCGTGTGGACCATGGGTTGCGTTATAAACAAAACAGTGACGATGGTGTGAAATTATTAAAATTCAAAAGAAATCACCAGCGTTTAATATTATAGCATTTATAATTTATGCGACTAGAAATCTAGTGGCCCGACACTCGCCTCCTAACACTAGCCACGAGGCTCGCCGTGGTCCGGCGCTTAACGTGCTCATGTTTACACGAGGTCCCACCACTAGCCGCCGGCGATCAACGAAATTCTAGCGGATATTAAATCCATCGACCCACCGTGTTATTACAGTAAAGCTCTAATGAAATCTCAACTTCATCTAAACATCTAAGCGAACTTGCTTAGTACTTATCGTGTAGATGCGGCCATGAATTACAATAAAGTATTTATGCAGTTTATCGATATAATTTTCAATGGATTTGGAGATTTATCTTTTCTACCTAGTTGCAGAAATTAAACACATTTTTATATATACGAGATAAGATGGTTTCAATTTACCTGTTTATAATTTATTTCGTTTTCGTTATATTCATTCTATTTTTTTAAATAATTAGAGAGATTATTCGACGTTTTCGAGATATTACGTAAAAACACTTGACATTTTTTTTTCAACCGTTGCCGCTGGTTTAGAGCGACCACTGTTAACTTACATTCAAATTGATACAGCTCATCTTTTTGCAAATTTGTATAAGTTTAAACATTTATTATATAATAATTTGTCCGACGACTTATAATAAAACCAATTTACATTTAGAACATTAATTTTAATATACATGATTTTATATGACAAATTTTTCATTGAATTTATGACAAACTGTCATACATAACCAAAAAAAAACATATAAATCTAACATACTACTTGGTTACTTGTTACTATATTACTGTGTACACTAGGTTGCCTTAAGTCCTTAATAAGTAAATTACTATTTTAAGTACGATGTCGTTACCCGCTATTATACTGGCGGTAATTAAGAATACCACACATATTCAAAAGTTTTGTCTTTCAACTTCAGCAACATTTTAATACCAAAAAAAAACATATGTATACCGTTTGATAATGCACGCGTGGTAATCGAACACATAATGACCCTATTAAATGTTTAAGTACGTAATTATTTTTTTTCTTGCATAAAATGACACCTTCACTATGTCGATTGCACAAGCAATTAGTCCTCTATACCATAATAATATTAAATAAATGCTGAAACAATTAAATTAAATAATATTTTATTAAACGCTTGGAAAAAAAAAGAAAAAACCTTTCCAAAGCCTAAATATAAATCCATTTGTTAATGAAATATATAAATAGATGAGGCAACTTTGGGATAAAAAAAAATATTCGCACGAAAATGCATAAATACACATAGTATTCACATTTCCAGACACTCGTAAAATAAATGAAGATATACATTTTGAACAAGGCTATTGACCGAATCTACAGAAATAATTTAAACAGGTAGAACTAGATGCGTTTAGTAACAAATCATTAAGTTTTTGGTCGCTAGGATCTACATTTATATTTCGGAAATTTACGATTTGAATATCTAAGACTACGTCAAAATTTACATTTCGTTTCATGATATAACGGTGTATCGCAGCTGAATTCTGATTTAAATAAAATGTATATTTTCTACGTTTTGTGTGTTTGTACATAAATGTGCAAAAAATAATATGTTGGGGGCCTAAAACTAAGTAATCTGAATCTGAATATTTGAAATCTGAAAATTATTGCATATGATTTGAAACATTAAATTTAAATCAAAACGACAGTATTTCATTTCAAAGTCAGATATTTAACGTCCATAGCTAATAGTAACATTTAATCTGCCTTCATTGAAATCCGTCTACTCCATCCGACCATTAAGAGTTATTATAATTTAAAGTAAGTGATATGTGCATTTTAATGCAGGTTAAACCGAGTGGCGCAGCTAGTTTTGAAATATAACTCAAGGTTGTGTCTATTAACTACCACAATAAAAATTACATTTACATACACAATAGACTAAAATATGCAGTAAATCTATGAATAATGTTGTTAAAATTTTACAGAATTCACTGGTTTAAAGGGCAATGACGCATGTATCTTCACGTAGCACCCCTGTTCTATATGAAACTGGTAACTGATGTCCACAGCCCGGTATTGAAGAATGCAGATTTGCAGAATGAATGCTTAATTTATACTTTAATCTTGTTAAATATGGTCATTTTTTCATTTTTGCAAATTTTTTAAACAAAATAAATATAAAAATAATATACGCGGGCGGAGCAGCGCGCGTATACTGTTAATACAACTCCATTAAACTGTACGGGCTTTCCCATTGTTTCATATATGAAGTATATATGTATGTATATATGAAGTAACATAAATTGCATTTAAAATTTGCTAAAACAGTTTTTTTATAAAACGAAAACCTTGAAAAGATTGCTAATTTAAAATGCAAATGCTAGTCTGCGTCTGGCAATGGCAAGTGATTAGATTTGACTCGTTCTACCGTTTGAAAAACTTGAATTCGCAAAATAAGATACAAATAAAAAATATAAGCATATTAACGATGAGACAACTGTAGAAGTAACCGTGTAATGTCACAGTTTTCTGAATTGCAATTAGGTATATGTTCACGAGCAATGATAGCCTAATGGTTGAAACTCGGCCTCTCAATCGAGGATCCGGGGTTCGAATCCCAGGCACGCACCACTGTTTTTTAAAAAATTATGTGCGTATTAGAATTTAATTATCACTGCTTTACGGTGAAGGAAAACAACTTGAAGAAACCTGCACATCTGAGAGTTCTCATAAAGAAAAGGTTTCTCAAAGGTGTGTAAAGTCTACCAATTCGCACTTGGCCAGCGCGGTTGACTATGGCCTGAAACTCTCTCACTCTGAGAGAAGACCCGTGCCCAGTAGTGGGACAATAATGGGTTCACGAGATATGTTCACGTTTGTGATCAGTTATGGAATAAATGTTGATCTTTTTTGGATTCAGTGGCAAGTGTGGACGGGCCGCTTATCCTACATTGTTGTAGGATAAGCGGCCCTTCCAAGTAGCCCTAAAAATGCTAAAGTATATTTGTTGGTTTACGCCTTTAATTGCAAGTAATGAGCAACGCTGTTTTATTGTACGGAGATAGTTTATAGGATAAAGACCATAAAAAGTAGTACTTTTAGTCCTCAAGAATATACGATGAAGATAACATTATATTAATTACCACTTGAACAATTCAACTTTGATTTTTCTAAAATGTTTAAAATTAAATAGGATTAAAAATACACATATTTTCGGTTTCTGAAAATATACTTTTGAAAAGTGACGAGTAATCATATATAGCGTAACATTTATCTGTTCACTGCTTCTATTGCATATAAGAAATATAATTTTAATATTATACAAACGAAAATGCATTTCACTGCGTTTTCGTCTTTAATAACAGCTATACCTCAAGACTACGTATGCAAAAACCAGCGTCCGTGTAGCGATAATTATTCAAATAGCCAAACGAGACTCCACCGTCTAGTGTGACCTTCTATTCGCGTCTAGACTTTGGTCTATAGACCCGAATAACCGGTGTGTGGCATTCGCGTATACATAAATTGTTTTTCGTGTAATCAGTCACGTCTATACGAGGCCTATGAAAATTTTCCTTGTCTTTCATGCCGATTCACACCATATTTTGTATCGCTTCTTTACATGTGAGATGTCTGTATATCCGAAAAAAGTACCTGTGTAATAATAATACAATAAAATAATTAGTATATGCCTCTATAGTCACTTTTACTGAGAACTTTTTCAATATTACTAGTATTGTATAGACTCGACACAATACTAGTAATATTGAGAAAGTCTACTCTGTAGAGACATAAAAGAGATAGTAATAATTTTATATCAGTACTCATTTTGATAGGGATGCATTATATTTGAGGAAATGTCTTGTAAATACATATATTAAAAATGAAAATGCCGCATGTTTGGTCATCGCATATATGTATTTGCAAAAAAAGAACGTGTAGGTATTACTTATAATCGTAACTTTTTATAATTTTTATACTTTTGATGTGTTCTTCTTTTGTTTTAAATCGCATTCAATTCAACTAATAAAATCACAGAATTTAATTTAAATTGATAGTATTTATTTACATTCCATACCATAAGGTATAATTTGGTCCTTATTATATTTGGTCCGTATACTACATCTAATTTTATTATTATGTATTAGTTATATTACGTCTTTTAAAAACCTTTAAAATCGCATTATATGATTGGAAGGAAACACTCGAAGTGTATGCGACATAGTTCGGCGCTAATGTTACGTAATAATATATTATAATTTAAGACAAATAGCCCAGTAGCAAAAGCAGATAACAATTCAGACATTCCATTTCACGACTTTTTATTGTTAGTTAGTTGTTTTTTTTTTTTTCAAATCAACCTTTGTTCTCGAATTTCTGGCTACGAGAGTAGAGTGTACGCGATTGGGATTGATTTTACTTTCAGCAATAAAATCTAGTTATTCTCAATCAGAAAAATCTATTTGTAGATTGGTTAAAATTGTTTTCACGTATTGCATTAGGTACTTTGTGCTGTAGTTTTGGGACTGTAAAATTTGTTTTTTGGCAGGCGTATTAATCGTATATACGAATTTATTTCTCATATTGGAAGTAAAAAATAAGTGTTGGAAATGTGTTTAAGCGTCCCAAAAATAGGAGGACATCTTTATTCAGGTTTGGATTATTCCAGCATTTCAAAGGTTTCACAGTTTGTAGTTTAACTTCCCAAAAGCCATCGTCACACGTACTTACACGTTATAAAAGTAGTATTCTAATTCGAAGGTGTAGTAATGGGACCATACGTATCTGATCTAACTTGGTCCTGAGGGAAAGCAACTCATCTGTATCCAAGGTGAGATTTATCTTCTCTGGGGTTGATTAAGAAGTCCGTGGGCGGCAACGGGCACTTGCCATCTGAATGTATATGCATTCACTTTTTTTAATGTGAAACATGTATTGGTGCAGGTAAACCTAATTGTTGGTGTGGTAATTCTTGCCTTTATTTTTTAGCGCCATCTGTTATACATTTTCGAAACTATTAAGTGTCGAACAAGTCTAAGCGAGCTGCGGTGTTAGTTCGACTTAGTGCGGGGTACTGTTCGTAGATAGCGTTATTTTCATTATGATATATATAGTTAGATCTCCTCGCAATCTTGTCTTTTATGCATATTACTTGCACGAAAACAATGTTTCACACCTGCGAGACATCCCGTGATGGCTATTTAATATATTATAGAAATTCATGCATACTGTTAAAGAGAATTCTTAACCGTATATTGTAAAAAGGCGAAAATTGTATTTATGAGCAATTAAATCTAAAAATGTTACTTTGTACATGATGATGTTGTATGAAATTACGTTCAAAAATGTTACGTTCCATTCCGTTTTGGCCCGTTTTCAACTGTAGCATAATAACCGTATAACATGACCTTGTTTCCCAAGTTGAAAGTTGTTAGTTCGATACTGTATCATCTCCCTCACTTTGCATCGCTGTTTGCTAGTTTTAAATGTTTGACAAAATAAAGTTTTATTCATATCTCTTTAAAAGATTTAAAAAATATTTAATTCAGTTTAATGTAATGTTTGTTTGTTGTATTTTAATTAATATGTACTATTTAAAACACAATATCAAAGGCAAACAGATAACATTTTCTAAAATTAGTGAATCTTGAAACAAACAACACACAAAAAAATGGTTCACAAAGTTGATGTTTGTGACAGTAGATATGTGGCGCGCGCCGGCGCCGTGTAAGACTAATATGTGTTAACAGAAAATAATTTCACAAAACATCTTTACTGTGAAAAAGCGTAGCTGACTGGTAACACAGAGAAATACAGCGGGCCACGGTTGAATAAAAACCTCGATTCAAATGATTGTTAGGCATTTTTTATCGAGCACGGAAACTGTAATACGATGGTAATAAGCATGTACTTGTTTTATTATCGGCGTAACGTGCATGAACATAAATCAACAAACCCCTTAGTTGGCATATCACCACTAGCAAAGAACAATCGAAAACGATATTTTTTCTATTTTCATAAACAGCAGATGTTGCCAAAGGCCACTGGACTAGGACGATTAACGGTCTTATGCTCGCTTTTGTTCGAAATGTTTCAATTATTGCTAACAGTTGGATCTGCTACCATATTTGGATGAAAGTGAACGTGCGATGGTTTGTTATTACTTAAATTTGCTGCAGACATGCAGGAAATATGGACATTTTTTTAATAACCATATTTATAACATACTCAAATGTCATAAATTACCTTAAAATAATAAAATATTCATGTATTTTAACGCGCCTTTTTAACTTAGTATCTAGTATTTTTATACCATGTTCTTTTAACTAAGGTCTTTTGAATAGCATCTTTATAAAAATAACATTATCTTTATAAAAATAACATTCTAAAAATATATTACG
>DWNE01011001.1:0-10050 GCA_018249875.1 Cecropterus toxeus
ATGAAATAGCAAACGAGCAAGCAGCCCACCTGATGGTAAGTACTTACTGCCGTCCATGGACATTTGTAAGCAACTTCATATAGAACAGGGGTTCTATCTGAAGTCGAGCACAGATGCGTCGCTACTCCCGAGGACTGAGATAGTCGCCTCATATAAAAGTGAGCCGCTCTGCTCGGTGCAAAGTTGCTTACAGATGTCCATGGACGGCAGTTACCCTCAGGGAGACTGCTTGCTCGTTTGCTACTTCAATCTTATAAAAAAGAAATACCTAACAATCATAACATTATTATTTTAGTCTATGATTAAAATTTTGTGTTTGTTATTATTATTATTTTTGATTACTCTACCATAAATTTTCATTAGTATTAAGAGCTTGTACAGAATACCTAAACGTAGTAATTGTATTGCAATAAAATATAAACACATAACGTGTTGTCAGGGATACAGCTAGTAAATAATAAACGAACACGAACTGAGCTGTTCACGTAAATGAAATAAAAGTTTTCAGCTACAGCATCCACGTAGAGACGAAAACCGCAGGTGTTTCATTATTCTGTTTTAATGGCGTCAGCGCCATCGGGTTACGCGTCAGACCGTTATAGGCTAAGAGCGTGAGCGAAAATGTTTATTAGTGTAATTTTTTCCATTACACTACACCCTTAGTACGAGTTTATTACGTTTTTTCAAAACAATCATTGTTTATGTTCGCCCGTATGTTGCACGTTTACGTGTTATCTCCAGCCATACTTTATAATGTACTTTGCAATGATGAGCGAAAACGTACACAATCATTGTGTTAAGGAAACATAATAAATAACTCATTCTAAGAGTACTGACGGATAAAAGTATTTTCTCTTCCATAAATTGTATTTTTTAGTTTTATATGCTTAATTATATAAGCAGGGTTTATGCTATATATGCATTTAACATCAATTCATATAAATAAATGTAATCCTTAATGGTAATGTTCAAAGCAGAATTAATTTGTATTACTGAAGTTTCATACGCTAGAATTGGGTAAATGAAGCGTCTTATTACAACATTTTTTATTTATGACGACTATTCCGGGTGATCATTTTGTTTTACCCAAATATTATATTTGGTTATTTTTAAAATAATCAGTGACAATCATACCTATATTTAGTATAAATATGTTTATAAACCTTCAAATAAAATACACTGTCAGCGTAGAGAAGAAAACCACAGGTGTTTCATTATTCCGTATAATGGTGTCAACGCCATCGTGTTACGCGTCAGTCCTTTATAGACTGAGAGTTTGAGAGAAAATGGTTTATTAATTCCCATTGTGAGAATGTATATTTGACATCTAAAGCCATGCCGTGATTAAATTCGACGAATACGAATATTAAAGAAACCATATTAATGTACATATATGAGTGTAGAAAGCGTTTAAATACCAAGGAACATTCAAGGTGGTAGAACTGTTTGTGGTTCGGGTCTAGAAGTACCATCGCTACATCTATTTAATATTAACAGCAGTGTTACACGTTGATGTTTTTTTAATCTAAAGGATGTGGTAATGGAGATATACTTATCCTTATTTCCAACTTAGTCATTCCAACTTAGTCCTCAGAGATAGCAAGCATCTGTGCCGAACTTCAAATAAGACTGATCTTATCTGCAGTTGATTATAGATGTCGATGGGCGACAGTAGCCACTTACCATCAATTCGACTGCATGGTCGTTTGCTATATTATAAAAAGAAAGGAATGGTTGAAGTACTGCATCTTTATATTGTACTAGCTGTGCCACGTAGTTTCACCCGCATTTATTAGAGTCAATCTTTTAAAAACAAATAAACAAAATAATGTTATATAGCCTAAAGCCTCCCACGATAAATTTACTTTTCAACACAAAAATATATTATTAATTCAAACCAGTAGTTCCTGAGATTAGCGCAAATATTAGTATCGATTTCGAGTAATTTTCTAGATCTTTAAACTTATCCCTGTTGTACCTGAAGACAACACAGAAATGTTCCAAATAAAGTATTAAAGATAAATCAAGGCAACGTTATCATTG
This sequence comes from Cecropterus toxeus, assembly GCA_018249875.1. Lineage (NCBI taxonomy): Eukaryota > Metazoa > Arthropoda > Insecta > Lepidoptera > Hesperiidae > Cecropterus > Cecropterus toxeus. The sequence continues at coordinate 2,044 of DWNE01011001.1, forward strand.
CTCTTATAAAAAAGGAAAACATCCGTGGTGCTAGATTGTTTTCATAACGAGATCTACGCTAATATGAATGATTAAGGTCATAGCTGCATTGAAAAAAATCAAAGGAGATTGTTTTGTTCTATATTTATTCAAGAGAATAGAATTATTATTTATAACCAGATACTTATAAATCTTACTGCGAGGGATATTAAACAAAGAAAAAAGTGTGTGTGTGCAATTTACATACGGCTAATGTGAAACTTCTGAACAGAGCATGAGATATAATAGGTAATGATAATATAAAAATCGATGAAGTAATCACTGCTGTCCATGTGCGGACATTTTATTGCACATATCGCAAAATTGAGCTTTGATAAAATCTTTAGCATGATTCAGAAAGATATACAGCGTCATTTAGTTATGCGCCGACAACAGCTTTTATTACGGATTTTAGTTTCTCCGAGTTTCAAATTAAAATTATTGTAAAGAAGTTTCACTTCAAAAATTAAGACTGTCAAGAGATGTCAACAAACTATAAAGTAATTGTAATTATATGAGTTAGTAAGTTCAATTTTACCTTTTTATCAGAGAGCTCTCGGACTACGCACACCGAGTACAAATACCGTTCCGCACTGAACAGAATTTCGCATATTATACTACACTCGCGTAATAAAAATGTGACAGCCCATTCGTTCACACATCCCTTCTGTGTATTATATATTGATACACAATGATATACAAAATGAAGTGCTCGACGCAAATTGAACGCCGCTGATCGCGAATATTGAAAGCTTAACGTCAATTCGATTATCTTTATAATAAGACGCGGATTTTCGTATCTTTTTCTATATCGTCGTATTATGTTCTTTTTTCTTTTACGGCTTGAATTAGATTATATGGTTCATGTTAGGTTATATTGATAAAATGCTGTCTTCATTGAAGACTAAATTAAAATGGTGGTGGAACCCTTTGTGATTCGATTTCGGAGATACCGTCGCCATACCTATTTTTTCTATTTTATAACAGCAGCGTTAAATTCTGCTTCGGTTTCGAGGATATGGTATAGGAGACGTCTTATTCGATTTAAGACAGTTCTCAGCATTAGCAACGTATCTGTGGCTGATCTCAGGTAGACTTCTAATCTGAGGGGTAGTGTAGTAGTTGCCACTCGCCATCAGATGAAGTACATGCGCGTTAGCTCCCTTTATAAAAAAGAAAGCCAACTAATATTATATACTGAACTACTTAAAGGGAGAATGATATGTAGATTTGTGATAAAATCTATGGTAGCGCATTCCGGGAGAATCTCTGCTATGCCTATTTGTGTCTCATAGCGTACATACGCGCAGATCTGGTTTTGTGGGTATCAAATGAATGTCGTGACATCTAAAAGTTAGCTTTCTAGACTTGAGTATAAACCTACATCAGAAAATCGCTACTTATACGAGAAATAATCTGGTTATTTATAATTCAATTCATTCAAATTGATACTAGAAATTGCCCATGTTATCCTCGGTGGCAATAAAATCTGTGCATAGGTATAGTTAGATGCTTATTGTGATAGGAATAGCGCAGCGCATACCATGACATCGGATGATAATACGATATTATGTAAAAGGTGCGTGCAAACGGGCGTTTTTCAGGCGCTAAAACGCTACTTTTTTACATGGAAAAATACAAAAGCAAAAATCAACATATAATATTTGGTATTACACTACTTATGATACATAATTCCTTGTATATTGATCGAATAAAATTCGAATTCGCGAAGTCTTAGAGACTCAATTTTTACTATATTAATATTGAAATAAATGCATCTGTAAATAGATGTTTATTACATTATTATGATATTATATCTCTTATTATGACGAGATAAATATTAAAATTATCCAGTATAATATATATTTTGTTAAACTTCTATTACAAATGATAAATTATAACAATAATTTATGATTCTTAAAAAATAGATACTGATTGTCTTGATATAAATGCTCCTTATTGTAATTTACATAAAAAAACTATTATACAAATAACGAAAGACGAGTTTTTATTCCTTGGATTTATATTTCTTTTGATAATATAGTCATCGAAAACCGTTTTTGAATACTACTCAAAGTAACTAAAAGGCAAGACTTCAATGCGATTTAAACGCTCGTGTGTACATTCTAAAGTGTTTACACTCCGCGAGGGTGGCGTCTCGTCTGGGTGTTTGCGTACCAGTCATCGTCAATTCGAATCAATAAATTCAACCCTTTTTATGATTCAGTCATTCCATTTTATTGGCCTTGTACGTGGTTCTGAATGTGCATCATTCGGATGCGATAAAAACTCCATGCCCCTTCGTTATGCATACGAGGGATATTCCCCTTTGCTATGCGATTCAGTTTTGATTGTTTGTTGATTATGTGTTTTTTATGTAGGTGTTATGACTAGATTTATAGTAAATTATTTATTATATTTCTAGCGTAAATCAGTTCTTGCGTTTCTATGGAAGATTGTGGTTGCCCGCTTATTTTTATATGAGGCGATCATCTTAGTCCTCAGGAGGATCAACATCTCTGATGGACTTTAAGTACTAAATAATGATAAGTATGGAAATGTATGTTAAAGAAGTAATGTTTATGCTATTTTACTTGAACTCTGTACAAAATGAATAAGGCAGGTTATTATTGAAATTAAGAGGAAATTGTTTTGGAACCATACCATTAATTTTGGGATAAGAGAAATAATTACTGATCTTAACATTATTTTCCAGATCACAAGTATTTTCTGAAACAAAATAAGAAAACTGATGTAAGATCTCCAGATTTGTTTAAGTGAGATTATCAATAGATATCATATTACGTTTTACGTTGCAACGCCTAGTCTTAGATTGACCTTGGTATTATTCGGAAAATATTCGGCATGGTGCAGTATTTAGGAATGGAAAACGTCTAAAATTACGTCAGTCACGTTGGCGATGGGTCTAAATGCGAGGCAAATGAATTCCAAACTCGGATGCACCCAAAAGTAGGACTGCTAAATGTAAATATGTATTAGAGCTAGGGCTGGGAATGTTTATCTTTTAAGCAATATTTCTCTGTACGCTAAACGAAAGTCATTGTGAAATCTCGTATATTTTATATGAGGTGGTAAATTTAGTCCTCAGATGTGGTAATGCATCTGTAATCTTCGAGAAGAACTACTATTGTATAATCCGGTCAAGTGTGAGACTCGCGCGCTATGGGTTTAATACCATCATTTACAAATGGACTCCATACTTGTTTGATACTTTAGTCTAATATAAAAATATTGGGAACTAAATTACGCGCAAATAAAAGGTAGCTTATATTAATACTTATATTTGTTGATACATATATGCAGACTTAAAAACCAAAACAATATTTTGCCTGAATTTAAAATTCAGGCATTTACTTAGTCTCGTCCGTTTATAAGGACAAAAATTTCGTGATGTTTTCAGTTTTGTTCTTGTGCATGTTAACACACAGACACTTAAATTGTATTCATGTACAGATATAAAATAGTAACCACTATATAGACGAGCAACTGGTACTCATTATACAAAACAATGTTCACTTATTTCTATTCCCAAAATGCTTGAATACAATGTAGCACTCTGCTGTTCTGTTCCAAAGGACTGGAAGACGTAGAAATAAGCGTAAGTGGCTTTACAACTAAAACTTTGAGGCCAACTAGTATGAGCTGAAGTTTCTATTTGAAGTTTGCCGTTTGTTGGTTTTGAGGTTAGAATGATTCTTGAGATCTAACGTAGGTACTTAACTATAATAATAGAAACGCGTCAGAAACATTTTCTGGCAAAACTAATACTTACGGTTGAGTTGGTCGGTCTTATGTACTGTTAGAAAAGAATTAGGTACATTGATGCAACTATTAAAATCGATAAAATAACGAAAAACCCAACTGTTTCAATCGAAATTTTTACTCTTAATGATATATATTTCACTTAACATTTATATGAGTTTTTCTCAAAATAGTCAAGTAAAAGTCAAATATATATTTTTATAGATTGGTATATTTACTAGCTCTCATTTGATATCAATATTGTCGTTGTAGTAAAAAATCGTCCCTCCCCCTTTTGCCTATGCCACTTTGCAAACTGCGACGATTCTAATGATATGTTCCAATTGGGCTGTAGCATGTGCCAAAGAAAAGGACATACATACAAACAAACATACATACATACGCTCTAAAAACATTACCTTCTTTCCGACACAGTTTCTTAATAAAGGTCTTGATATTAGATCTCAAATTTCGTACGAAATATTAATATTAAGATTAATATTAATATTTCACACAGCACGTAACATTTTGTGTCGTGTATCTCGCTCTTATATGAAATCCAAAATAGATTTCAATAATACTCGCTTGAAGGTACATTTGGATTTACCATATTTAGAGGGTACGTTTATTTTTTAGTAGTCAAGAAGGTATTGGTATAAATCTAATTCAGTTTGTAGGGTCGTCGCGCGCGTCCGCCATCTTGAAAAAGGGATGCAAATGGTTTCCTCGCTCTATCAGGCAAACTAGTTGCGTACAGAAAATTTGTATAAATATTTCTAGTCTCAAATTGCGTATTCTAAATACTCTAGAACTTTTAGGCGTTATTACTTTTTTATTTTGTTAAAAAGAAAATAATAGCAGAACATTTTGATCATTTTCAAATGATAAAAGGTATGTTTTTTCAGTTCCAGTGGTATCATAATATTCCGTTGTTGTGGTTTTTTTTATAAGCGTACCGAATTTTAACTTTTTCGGATTATAACTAGCAAGGTAAAGATCTTTCACAAGTATTAATGCTGTAGGCTTTGCTAGTTAAACTAAATAAAAGCTTGTTATGAGTTCGTAGAAGGACACTGTCCTATAACAACTTATATCTAATTTCCGAAATGGGTACTGAGTTCGGAAAGGTCCAATTCGCTAAATGTCAATTTCTTAGAATGGGCAATACGTAAAATGGCTAAACCTATAAGTCCGCATTTTTTCGTAAATATTGAATATTTGCTACTTTTTGCAGTTTAAATGTGGTAGAATCCTTTTTGGTCTGAATCTACAGGCTACCATTGCTACCTGCATTTGTGATATCCGAGAAACTTTTAGTTCGAGAGTCGTAGTAACTTAGTTGTCGGGAGGGGGGGGGGGGCTAGTATATTTGTATTTTAGTTAGGACTTATGCTCTTTAAGGTTGATGTATACTGGTGGCAGTTGCCATTAAGTGAGCTGTTAGCTCGTGTGCTTTTATATACATCTTATCTTTAGCTTGATTTTGAATCCGTTTCCACCAAAACTTGAATTTACTTAATAAAACATTTAAACTTGTGAAGTTTTTACTTTAATAGTTTCATTAAATTTAAACCGTTACCTTGGATCTCATATGAAATAATGCATTTAAATTTCGTTGAAAAACGTAATCTGAAATGTAGCCAAATAGCTCCCAGCCCTAATTACACTGCGGTTCGAAAAATTCGCGCTAGTTTCAAATGTAATGAGGTACTGGCATTCCACAAGCCTCATAACTACCAGCGTAAACACTAATACTTATTTATTCTTCTGTGAACCTGTAAGTTTATTACCTTCAAGCAGTGTTCGGAACCGTACGATAATTTAAAGAAAGAAATAATTTCTTCATAATGCGTACACACCCACACTGTTAAAGACACAGTAATAATATACCAACAAATTACATTCGATACATGAGTGGTATGCATCACGAAACGGGCCTTCTCAGCTCTTAATCCAGGATATAACCTATCTATCCTGGACGAATGCGACAACCGTATAAGCGTATCCGCAATCCCGGCAAAGGGTGTACAAGGGAACATCATGGGGTTTTATCCGGTAGTATTCCGGCATATTTTCTCAGCTGCCCCCGTGACTGAGGCGAACCCATTAAGGGTTTCACCGCGTGCTTAAAAAATAAACTATTCGGGTGACAAATTTAACCAATTCGTTAATTTAAAGTTGTTTTATAATGAATATCTATTCTCTGTTTTGAGGTCGTGTTTTAATCCGGTGGTAGTGTAAGAAAAAATATTGTAACTGACAATTTGTAAGTGCTTCTGTAGGCCTATGCAAAATAAAGACATTTCATTTCATTAATTTAGTCGTTGGAAGTACATGAAATGTGAAACCTAATTTAAAGTTTACTTGTAAAGCCTAATTTAATGTTTAATTGTAAAACCTAATTTAATGTTTACTTGTAAAACCTAATTTAATGAAATGCACAGACAATTGCCCGAGGAATGTGACTTGGATAGGGAAAAAACAATTTTTATACCAAACGATTTTCTATTTTAATAAAGCTAATCGATTTTGCAAAAATCGATGTTTTAGTAAAAATAATCTATTTTCTAAAAATCGAAAGTATATGCAACTACGGAATAAATAAGCTATTTAGTGATTCAAAGTTGTTAAAAAATCGGAAGTATGGTGTGAAATATCTAAATAAAAAATGGATTATTAATGGTCATTAAATCGATTAATAAGAATCGGTTATTCTAAAAAAACGATTTATTTCCCATCCGTACTAGGCTCCGTGTTGGCACACGTGTGTATGAAACTATGAAACAATTAGATAGACAGAGCTCCTTTGTGGAACAAGTAAGAGCGTTTGATACTATATCACATATACCCATTATTGATGGAAAACTTACCGGAGGCGATTCGCTTATAATGCCTGTTTCATTGGATATAACTGGCATTATAATCGTCGCTAAGGGATAACTAAGAAACGAAGCTGAGATCGTGGAAATCTTTAAAAGACACAAGTCTTGATTTATTGCAGATGCAAAGGCCAGCAAAGTAATATAAAATTAATCTACTTGTTTAAAGCTATTTTTATTCCAACATGAAATGTAATCTTTGTTTGAGACAGAATATGTGTTTTTTTGGAAATTTTCACGGAGAACACCAAATCTTTGATTAAATTTACATCGTCTTTCTTTATAAAGGTTATACGAAAAGCCTGATAAAGGAAGACATTGATAAATAATTTTGGTGAACACATGTTTTAATATCTAGATAACGATTGTAAAAACTTAAATACATTCTGAATTACTGTTTGTACTCTATTTCGAGAAATATTTAGCACCGCTGTTCTTGCTCCTTAAACTTTGAAACATCATGGCAAATCCGTCATCATCATATATTTAATGTGTATCTTGCTTAATTGTAATACGCAAGCTGCAGAAATATGCAAGTCTCAGTTGGGACTACATATTTCTGCCGTTTGGCGTCGAAACGATAGGACCGTGGGGTTTTGACGCTCGATCCTTCTTTAAGCATCTTTCGAAGAGATTTATCGAGTGCACCAATGACCTCGGGCAGAGGATTAGGATAGCGATCCAACGAGACAATGTCGCCAGCATTTTGGGGACGCTTCCCAAGGTCAGCAATTTGGATTCAGCTATTTATATTCAATGTTTAATCATATAGTTATTATAATTATTTACATACCTTTTCTGTTTATTTTAGTTTGATTTAGTTAAATAATATTAGATAAAAAGATGTAATGAAAATAAAGATTTCTAAAATTCTTTCTAAATTTATCATCACTTTTAATCTAATGTATTAATGATAAATGTTGTCATTTGAACCAAACACCAAGAGGATGAGAGTATAAAGGGACATTATGACTGCATGTGACTACATCTATTATTATGCAGTGATACTACATCAATATGAATCCTATCAGAACATGCTACAGTTCAACATCGTCTGTTTTGAGACTTTACGTTGCAGTGACGTTTGTTATTACATTCGTGTTCGTGGAATAAGAGGGAAATGTTTGATTTTGCAATCATTGACAGTTGAGTGTTATACTGATTACTTGATTAGGTCTCCCCCTGAGTGGTTGATGACAGGTGATGAACGATTTCCGATAAAGAAACAAATGATGATGTTATAATTTTATGATGATATGTTTTGACGCGCTGTGGGTCCCGGGTTCGATTTCCGGCCAGACAGAAATATGAATGATGAGTTTAGATTTCTGTTCTGGGTCTGGGTGTT
>DWNE01011002.1:0-10049 GCA_018249875.1 Cecropterus toxeus
AACCACACCCTTCCACCTCACGCAAGAACTGCTTCACGCTAGAAATAGGTGTGGTGGTGGTACTTCCCCGGTCGAACATTGGTTCTACCACCTGGCAATACCACCACCAGTTGAACAGAATCCTAGATTAAAACAAAAATTTATTGCTTATCTGTCAACCATAGACAAATCACTAATACACCATAACGAATCTGTAGCGTTGTTCCGTTCCGTTGCACGCAATTTTCTAGTAATTTCAAAATGGACAAAAGCCCAATTGAATATTAAAATTTGCTTAGCGCTAACCGAGACAAGGGGAGCTGTAAAGGAGCATCGAGCAACTTCGGGCGTAAAGCCTTTGGCGGTCCTGCGCTGCCCGATAGTGGCCATTGAAAATAGATTTTCACGCTACGCTCCAACCGCTCTCGAGAGCCGAACTTTGTCCAAATATTGCCGTTGAGCGAACGAGCTTACAATTCTATACGCTAAGTTTTGACTTTTGACCTTTGTCATGTACAGCTTGATGTATTTTTTTAACTTTGTACTTACTTTTTTGTTTGGGAAGCATTTTTATTAAAACGAATTGATTCGGAAGTTTGTTTCATTTACACTTTTTCCTCAGTGGACCTATTTTATCCTTTACACCGAGTTATTTAGAGCATCGTAGGATCGCGATTGATATGTTAATACAATTCAAATCGGTTCGACATGGACATGGACTTCGCTTCCGATCTTATATGTTACGGGACATATAAGTGCAAAGCAGGAAGGTATATTTGCTTCATTCACTTGTGAACAATGAAGTACGCAACCTGTGTATTCTTAAGAACTTTAAGTTGAAAAAAAACGTCGTTTGCAAAAAAATGTATTTTTAATTAATAAACGAAAAAAGTACAGTTATAGTATATAAGAAGGCTTTAACGTTGTAGAGTCACATATAAGAACTTGGAACACTATTTTGCAACGACAGACAGATCTTTCAATTAGATCTGCAAAAGAAAACGCAACAGCATCGCGAGTACCACCTTCCATACCTTCTTTTCTAAATCTAGTTATTTGAATTGCAATAGCGAAGGTTTTTGTTTCTCCGAGTGTTCTGTCTTTTCGAATTAGTGACGTGTCCCGCGTCTCGCTACTTCAATTAGAAGCGTCTCAACGCTCACTGTGAAGATATAAGGCCGACTTTAAAAAAATATAGGTTTGTTCGAGCGCAGAACGAAAGAGCAAACCATTCCATCACTGAACCGTGGTACGGTAAGAACAATGATTACGACTACCATAACTACACTTAATTGGACCGAAGGATTAAGTGAATAAATAATTCTCGGTTACTTACACCGAAGCTTAGTTGGCGTGAAAAAAGCCGGCCTGCTATCTTTCAATGTTCATCGTTTGATATACGTTGATAGGTAACCGATTTATTTGTCGGCCGTTCGGAAATTGAACGCAGTCACGAGATATCGGCTTTTAAAAATATTTACAACGGACACCGGCGATGTGTTGAGATCGTTAATTTTAAAAGAAAGTAACCATTTTGAATAACGAACTTTTTTATGCCCAACGGACATTCGCCGTTTCGAACACACGTCTAAAAAGTGCAGCTTACTCAAACCTTTCGTTTTCCTACATTTATTAAATGTCTACGGTGGCACGTACTAATTTATAGTATTAGTAAATTATTTTTTGCCGGCCGCCGCTACTGTGTTAACCTTTAATTTTGTTATTGTTTTTTTTAACGAATGTTTTGTTTATGGAAATGCGTTCGATTTCGAACGTGGAGCTGTTATTCCAGGATTTATAGTTTTAATTTCTTCGTGACCTATAAGACGATAAATAATTAAGAAATTGATCACAGACGTTTCTAGAGGCTACTTGTATAATACATAATAGTCTATTAGTAGTGTATTAGTAAAAAAACAAACGACCATTGTGGTCTCAGGTCACGTTTCGCGGGCCTTTTATGTACCGATTCGGCCATCAAATTAACAATTCAAATACCATGCAAACAACTATTGAGACATCGTCAATGTGCCTGATTTTAGATAAAAAACGTGAATGCGTACGTGCGTACATACTAAACATTTGCCTAATCTTGCTCGTTTATAATAACGGGTTTCTCTGAAAATATCTAGATTTTACATTTTTTGACACGAATTTGACGTTCCTTATAATGACCATAGTGAAACATTATTTTCTAATTGCTCCCATGAAGCCTACTCGAGGCATAAGAGGGGAAAAAACTAATAGACGAACGGTAAACGCCAATTCCCGCCTTCGGTTAATTATGAAATGGCTTTTTTGTATTTTTTGCGTTCGGGTCTATTACAAATAGTATGGGCGGCGTACTGTAATTGATTTTATTGCTCGCTTATGTAATCTGTGCGCGCATAGACAATTAAGTTTTTTTCCCCTAATGAACAGCTATGCTATGAGGTGGTACTAAGTACCCTTTTTATAGAAAACCTAGGTAATATATTATATATTATTATGTGTACTTCCTAACGTTTACCCTTCCATGAGTATTAAAAATAGTAAGTTCTTAGACAAGTAAGTATTTATATCAGTAATGCAGTTGTTTACAGGACTTGACAAAGCGCTAATTAAGGAAAGTTTGTATCCCTATAACGTAGGTCCAGTGGGCATTTGACCATTCATTTTATATTTGTCACATACAAAATTTATTAACATTATTTTTATATTTATATTATTTCAAGTTTGCCCCACAGTTTTTTTTCATTTTTTCAATATTACCATCCCACTTCTGGTCTAGTCCTAAAAAGACAGACGTCTTACTGCTGCTTCCATGCAAATTGCTGGAGGGATATGTAAAAATATTGGTTACATCCGGATCGATGTAAGGATAAATTTGAATCTAGATTAAGTAGGCAAACGGCAGACTTCCGTATCATTACAGCAAGTACAGTCAGACCCATAAACGTGGGAATGTGAGACAAAGAGTTGTGCAACGGACAGGACAACTGTACGTTACGTCGTGGGAAATAGGGAAAACGCTAAATGACATGTCTCTAATGCCATGCCTCCCTAATAGCCACGTTTCAATGAGGTATTAGCGAACGACAATAGTTCGGTAACGTACACCCGAGCTCTGGTTTAATTGAGTTTGGGTTCGATTCCGGGTGACACAACTCAGAAGTATTTCTGCTACAAGTATATCAACCCGCAGTATGGTAAGTCAGACACGAGACGTTCCAACGTAGTCCTAAGGACTAAGTAGGTACTTTCATAAATGTCTACACCTCCCAAATTTTACTAATCAATTACTTTTGAAGTGAAACTTCGTTAGAATTGTCGTGATTTGAAACTCGATGAAACGAAAATGCGTCACGAAAGCAGTTGTCGGCGCTACAACTAGATGGCATCGTACCCCTTTCTGAATCACGCTAATGATTTTACCTCGTAGTTTGTATATGACCTCAAGTATATACTAATATGCGAAATAAGATGTCCGAACATCGAGAGATTATATACCTATCGATTTTTGAAAAGCACAAGTCTCATTGCACACATTTATTTTTGACTTTAGTTATAAATCAAGTTAACTTTATAAGCTGCACCATCACTAAACAAAGAAAGTAGTGGTTCCGCTGAATCAATGGCCAGTGTTGTCATAATAACAGAGTATTGGACAATGCGTGTGGCAACACCGCGGAAGAGCGTCTTCCCACGCAGTTGCAGTGGCGTGACACATGTGATTGCTTTTGACTGTTCATAAGCATAACTTTTTTGTTTTAACTTGACACATATTTTGACAAAAGAACGATATTGACAAACAGTTTTGTTTGTTTTCTAGACGTAAGTTTAAGTTTTTTGCAATTATTGTAAACGTTCATTGCGTATTTTCATTGTATTTTACTTAAATTTTAGTTTAAAAAAATCTTCAAGATTCGATATTAAATTCGTTAAGATTTATAACAATATAGAAATAAAAAAACACGTGTAAAATTTAAAATAAAAAAGATAATTGTGTTAGGGGATACGAAAAGAATGACCGCCGAGGGTGTGTTTAATCACTTCGAATACAAAATGGAACCCAATTTCGCCCCAAATGAAGACATTAATTTCATCGATGCCATCTTATGTCCGAACAATAATGTTAATTTCGTTTTGAAATAAGAAAAATGCGTCCCTTTTGAATTATCCCGCATTCGATCTACGAGTTCATCCCTTCACGGAAACAAAGGACACGCGTCTCTATTGTCTTTGCCAAATTTATACATGATTTGTCGTTAATCTGTTCCCTGCTTTACGTTTTTCAATTGTCCCATAATTATCTTTTTATATTTTTAATTTGAGATTCTTAATAGCTTTACACGTTTATTTCTTAAATTTGAGGTTCCTCATTCCAGTGTAGCTTTAGATTTTTTCGGGATCCGTATTCAAAGGGTAAAAACGGAGCCCTATTACTAAGAGTCCGCTATCCGTCTGTTTGTCACTAGGCTGTATCTTATGAACCGTGATAGTTAGACAGCTGGAAGTTTCACAGATAATGTATTTACATAACAACAAATACTAAACAATGATTGAAATAATAATTGAAGGACGGTTTCAATAAAACAAATGTGTTTTGTTTTTATCGATTTTTATAGTGTACGGAATCCTTCGTGCGCGAATCCGACTCGCTAGGGCGATTTTTTTGTGTTAATAGCATCAATATACTGTTTTTATTTCACTTGGTGGTAAGTAGCCGTTGTCTTTGGATCTTAGACACCACTCGTCAAAGCGCCTTAGTGGTAGAATATATGCAGCTTTAATTCCTAATACAAAGCCTACATAAACAAATACTGGAGAGATTTCAAAGTTTATTTTTAGGGTAGTATAAATAGATTCGTCACACTTGGGAGTTGTAAGACGCTAAGACTCGTATTGTTTTGACCCTTCTCGTGTCCGTGACCTAAATCTACGCCAGCTTGAGACGTATGAAAACTCACGATTCTATATATAATGCTAGTTTCTTCATATGTTTTATATAAAGTGGCCCACTTATATATGAGGCGACCATCCTAGTCGGGAGTAGCAATGCATCTGTGATCGACTTTAGATAGAACCCCTGTTTTGTATGAAGTTGCTTACAGGTGTCTATGGGCGGCAGTAGCCACTTACTATCAGGTGGATGGCATGTGGTGGTGGATAAAAAAGTGGACAGTTTGGAGTCAGCCTTAAATGACAACTTCCTCTCTTCCACACAATCCAGGAAAAAGGAAGAAGCGCCTTATTATGCATCTACTGAGGTCACCAACTCTTCATCGAGGTTCATCTTCAGCGGCGGACCTCAAGACATTGAATGGATAATATGAAGCGATCCTCCACTAATTAAACTGGGAATAGCATGATCAGTACGCTCTTCCACAGGTACGAGATTTATTTATTTTATGAAAAGTCTCTGTTTCAAGTTGGACACAAATGTCGTAATATAACGGTGGAGTACATTAGACATCCTACTGATATAAAATTTCGTTTAAAGAAGACAACATATAATAAACTTTTTCGTACGTATTCGTTAAGTAAATAAAAGTTTTAATTGGTATATTAAAGATTTCGTAACAGCCGAATACTTACCCGCTTAATATTATCTATAATATAATAAAGATAAATAAAAATTGCAAATATGAGTGATAATTGTTGAGTATTTGTTTAAGGTTGTCGCTCATTGGTTACGAGGCTTGTAAAACAAAAACACGTTTTTATAATCGTAATAAAACAGTAAAATAAAATTCAAGGATCAAATATTGAGAGGATTATGAAATTGCCATATTAAACAAAATTATACCCAATGTTAATAATTTTTCTTATTAACGTGAATCTGCCATGTTATAAAGTTTAAATATTATTTTTGACATACTGATAGCAAAGAAACGAATTGTATAAATAACATTGTAGTTAGCTTTAAGTCTAAATAAAGTTACATTTCTCGAGCAGTATTTAATTTAAGCGTTTTAACTGTTCAACAGAAATCCAGGACAGTTCGTAACACCGAACGCTCGAACTGCACTCGAATTTGAAAACTAAAACAAAATGGCGGTTGCATTAACAAAAGCGACACGTATTAAAACTATAAATCGAAGTCGCGAAGTCTGGGAGGAGCTTGACCATGTCGCATCTACCCACCCCCCCGGGAGGGGACTCTACGGGAACTGGATAAGGAGGTATGGATGGTTGGTAGGAGAAAAAATAATAATAAAATAGTTAGAAACAAAAAAGTGCTGGCTAGGGTTGCCGTCTCGCTCTAATTTTGAAATGAAATGTCGCCAAATGTACCAATTATAAGCAAGGATTCAGGCTTATTGCTTGAGCTATGAAAACAAGCTACAGCTCACGATTAGAAAGTTCGACGCCCGAATCCTTCATACCCTACGGAGGCAACCCTAGGTTAATGAAAGCATTGCTGTTAAGTAATTCGTGCGATTGGACAATCATTTGGGAAATGACTGATCCTATGCAAAAGTTGAAGCTTGCGAGCACCTCGATAGAAGTTGTGTAACCAAAAATATCTTTTGTTTCGCCGGTTAATCGCCTCGGGTCGCGTCTATCGCTGGATTCCTCTCATGATTGATGGTGCCTATAGACTCGACAAGCACTGATAAAGGGTAACGCAAACCGTTCGGAAGATTGACTCAAGGGGAGAAATTGATGGAACGCTACGTTCCGGCGTCAAAACATGCGGAATGAACGCTACCAAACGATCCTTGTAATTTCACTTCAATTAGCCACCGAAACAACCGTTTTTGCTACCGGCCATTATAGTTACGTAGCACCTCGAGGTGCTCGCTCGGTTCTTGCATATGCAAGATAAATGATTTTTATGATAGACTGAAATAGATTTCCCGTAGTGCAGAGCGATGATTCACGGGTTAATGTCCTGCGGATCTGGTAAAGTTGGAATAATAAAAGCGTTTTCGTAACGGCCATTACCGAGGACTTTATAGTTCGTATTGAGTCCTTTGCGAAAGATAATAAATTTATTTCGTCCTATCGGCGGCGTCTCCGTGAAAACGTTCCCAGACGGCTTTCGGTGAAATCACAAAGATAGTTGTGGCGGTTCATTCTATAAGCGAATGTGATCGTGATAGATACCTTTTTTGGGTATTAGTGACTTCAACAGCATGACCGCCGCCTCGTCGCACGCCCACGCGTGCATTTTTCTATATGAGTCCCGTCCCTTCTCCGTCAGCTTGTCCCAGGGCTTCGGTTTGGAGAGCAGCTCCGACACGGTCCCTTGCGACAGGCCCAGAACGTACTTAGCGAACAGCCTCTGGCCGATGTTGTGCACCGATAGAAGCTCTCGCACTCTTCGGCTGATGTGTAGCGTGTCGAGGTTCGTGTTCGCGTATTTGTCCATATTGTACCGCAGCATCTCTTGCAACCGCGCCTCCATGGGATCGCCCTTGGGGATGAGGGAGTCTCCGAGGCGGCCGACGAGCGCGCCGGGCGGCAGGGGCCCCATGTCCTCCGCGAACCGGTAAGGACGGTGCTCCTCGAAGCGGAAGGGGCTCGGCGGCGGCAGCGGCAGCGGGACGGGCCCGTTGTTGTTGTGGTGCGTCGTGTTGTTGTTGAGCGGGGGCGGCGTGCTGGGCCACTCCTCGCCACCTGCGGTGAGAGCACGGTTACGCGGGAACACGAGGAGGCGGAGGGGCTCGGGGGGGCGGGGAGGGTTCACGCACGCCCGTAAGCGTCGCAAGCGTTCGGCGACGACGTCCGAATTAATGCGTCGGCGTCTCTAGAGTTCGCATCGGAATTCAGGGGCCTACGGCGGTACGATTACGCGCGTCCGTGAGCGGCATGACATGGCATGGAGGTGGTGGGAACTGGAATCCTCGTACTCCGCGCGTGATTCGAGTTTCCCGCGAGGTATCGGAAATCGAAGCGGACACGGACTAGCTACGGCGCGGCAGACGGGCTGCCGCGGTCGAGTTACACACGACGACAGTACTCGCCGCCTCCGACCTGAGTTTATCGCATGTTTTTTTATAATTTTCTGATATTGTACGGATAAATTCAAATCGGAGACGTGTCAGAAAGTAAATAAGACTTGACTAATTTTGGCCAAAGACCGGCAGAATGTTGACGTTTCGATTGTAAGTCGGCAAATGTTAAAATCAGCAAGTGGGTCCACATACCTGGGTCTCGTCGATCAGCGCTCTCGCGCTCTACAGAGACGCGTTCGTCTCGTGGCGCGGCGGGCGACCGCAGGGGCTCCGGCTTACGCTCTACGCGCTCTAGACGCTCTAGGCGGTCTAGGCGCTCAACCCGCTCTACTCGCTCTACCCGCTCGGGAGGCCCGAGCTCCATAGAACGAAGAAGGCTGTAACAAAGCATGATTGGTTAAATTCGGTTAAATAGCAATTGTTAAAAAGTTAAAATTATTAGGTACTAGATAGTTTTAACTACCACATAGTTTAAATGTTAATTGGAACACCCACTCTTACCACTGCTGGGTATAGATTTCAGCGAGAACTTTTTTAGACAACTCTTAGGCGCGTGGGTTTCCTCGCTATTTTTCCTTTACCGTAAATTTAAGACAATTATTTCTAACACCCACATCATTTAGAAAAATTACAGATAATTATTTGAATAATTTCATTAAGTTTTAAAGTTTAAAATCTACTGGCGTTAGCGTAGCGTTCATAATTTTGTAAACCTATAATTAGGGTCAGAATTATGATAGTCCATTAGACAAAAATGGGCAATTCATAAAGAAACGGATACGACATTATTACCCTGAGGTCAACCGGAAGGCGATACCTTAATAAATTGAGAGAGCGAATTGATTAAAACCATTCCAGGTGAATTAATTAAGTATTTTAATTAATAGGATATGCCGGTGTCCTTATTGGCAATATTCCTTTCATAAATTTATTGAGATTGAACCCTTTGAGGGGCGCAGGGCTATTAGCAGATAAGGACCCCTCTGATAAGGTACATCGACTGCCGGTTTCTGTCGTCTATGCAACAGATACTACAGAATTACAGATTATTAATATGTATCATAATTTTGGGTATAAAGAAGATTCGAATACGTTAATAATATCGTAAAATGTTACAAAATTTGTGTGCAGCAATAAAATTGAAGTAGGTATTTATTAGTGATTTTATTAATATAGAGCTAGTTTATTGAAAAAATCTTAGTCTATGTATGGAATTGTTTGAAGAATGGGCTGCAGAGATAACAAATGAATCCATTATACATTGCTTGCTTAGTTTAACCATTCCCAGCATTGGGCTACGTAGAAAACACTAAGGAAACAACCTAAAAAGCAGGTTAATATAAAATACAGGTCTACGCGCCGGTTCAGACGTAGAGAAAACTAAACCAAATGAATGTAAAGAACACTTGCACAAGGATTGCATCCACACAAACAAACGTGTAGCAGCACATTTGCTACTTTTCGCTACATAATTTAGTTAGAGCACGGCGCACCAGACCAGTCGCCCAACCGGTCGACCGGTCGCGCGATAAATCGGCGTTCACGTATCGATTCGCTCCGGGCACCAGATTTTCACACTTCCAACAATAGGGTTGTACCTTAATTACAATTTAATATATCACCAATTAAACGTTTGATCGGGACAACGCTGCCGAATTTAGGAGCACGTTCGCTTCATCCATTGTCCCGTCGGCGGGAGTGTTTGTATTTTGCCGGGTGCGCGCAAATTTGTAGCTAGCAAAGGACTTTATTGGTACACTAAACGTTGAAATCCCGAGGTGATTTTCAGGTGCGATGGTTAATCGTTTAGAATGTTACGTATTAAGTGCAGTTGTTTAGTTTTCATGATTAGTCCGCACTCACGTTTCAATGTTAAGCGTTTGAATGGAAAATGTAATGTAGAAATTTGTAGACAGTTTTATTGTACGAAAATTCTTATCTATTGCACAATGTGTTGATGCTTCGCGTTATCATGTATTGTTTGGTTATTCATTTATTAAACTTAAAATATATACCTAATAAAAACGGTAAGCAATAGACGTCGGTCTTATTTAGTTTGCCAGGTGGTAGAACCAATGTAGTTCGACCGGGGAAGTACCACCGCCACACCTATTTCTAGCGTGAAGC
>DWNE01011003.1:0-10049 GCA_018249875.1 Cecropterus toxeus
TTATATGCATTTGGTAAAAAAATGTTATTTTGATATTACAAACAGACACTTCAATTTTATTTATATGTATAGATGTACATAATGATATAAAATGCATATCTATCAAAGTTGCAATATAAAAATCCATCATAAAAATAACAGGTGGTAACACTAGTAATTGGCGTCCTCTGACCACTCGCGCGTAACCATCTCGCTTATATAAGAATTGCGTAAGGCCGTCTGACTTCGGCTAGTTGCATAATTTACCTCTCAAAGTAAGTTTACACCTATCATACTTGTTTGAAACTTTATAAGAGATCTTTAAAGGTGGTAGAATATAATGTTATTTGATTCTTTAGGTAAAACATAACTTCATTCTCAGACGCCGTTGTGTTCCGGTTTAAAGCGTCTGTTACTACAGATAAAAGTTTCTAAAACGTGCTAACTAAGAACTAAGATCTAGCAACACATATATGGCCATGTTCATGAGCGACAAGGCCAGTTATCACCAAATAAACTGCATGCTTGTTACCTACTTCTATATCTATACTAATATTATAAAGCAGTAGAGTTTGTTTGGTTGAACGCGCTAATCACAGGAACTAATGGTTCGAATTGAAAAAATATTTTTGTGTTAAATAGTAAATTTATCGTGGGTGGCTCTAGGCTATATAAAATCACGCTATGTTTGTTTGTTTTTAAATAGATTGTTCTCTAATAAACACGGGTGAAACTGCGTGGCACAGCTGGTTATAAATAAAATGATATTGCGAGTACTTTCACAAGCGATCTTTACTAAATACAACTTTTTTATTATATCTAGCAGCCTCAGAGTAATTATAGAGCGATACTACTCAGATACGGACAGTAGATACCTTACTTCATGTTTATTGTGTTGCCTTAAAACAGTCATCTTTAATGTTTTCGGTCATACATCGCAATATACTTTGCAGTGATAGGAATTAACGAAACCAATTATTGTATGGGGAAACGTAAAAACTCGCATTGAGGATATAGAACACCATCGTTATGCCCAGAACAGGGCAAATAATTGTCTGTCAACTAGAGTAAGTTACTTCATTTTAATAGTAGAAAACGTATCTAAATATTTTATTCGGCATGTGCGCACTCTAAGTCATAAATACCGACTTCGGCTTGGAGTCTATTTTTTGTGAATGGTTATAGATTTCAATGACTAGAGAGGCCTCGCCATACCTTGCTCCTTATCCGTTTATTC
This sequence comes from Cecropterus toxeus, assembly GCA_018249875.1. Classification (NCBI taxonomy): domain Eukaryota; kingdom Metazoa; phylum Arthropoda; class Insecta; order Lepidoptera; family Hesperiidae; genus Cecropterus; species Cecropterus toxeus. Next base: position 1,217 of record DWNE01011003.1, read on the forward strand.
ATCTATTATGTTAATCCTTATAGCCTCATAAAGTGTTAAACGGCCTACATCTTTATCGACGGATTGGAGAACTTTACCAATATCCGCAATTTATACAATTTACGTGGGTGAATAAATTACATTTAAATTTTACATCTGCGGATAACATTTACAATTTAAATTGCAATTTACAGCCTCATGTTTGCAATTAAAAGACATGAGATACCTACTTTCATTTTATTCATGGCAAGTGTTCCTGCTTATATTATTTGTTAGTATTTGTTCCTGCTTATAGTATTCCAGCTTTCCTTTATAAGGAGAATAGAAATTAATTCCCCAATTTCCATAGTAGGAATATTGTGGCTATTTAGCAAATAATGCGCTTTGTAGAAATTTGGCGCTAAGGATATAATAATAACACTAATTTGCCTTGCGTTCTATTGTTGTAGAAGTAGTGCAAAGTTTATAAGTGTGATTGGGATGATAAGTTATCAAAACATCAAAAAATCAGTAAATGTAGCCAGCCTTAAATAATTATTGCTTGTTCCAAATATAATTTGTCGTCATATTATAAGGTCACTTGTCAGTGATCACAACGAAATACATAGGTAGTTACTAAAACAAAAAATCGGTCAAGTGCAAGTCGGACTCGCGCACGAAGTGTTCCGCACCATTATCTACAATTTTGAGACAATTTTGAAAATTTCAGCTTTCTAGCTATCACGGTTTATGAGATACAGCCTGGAGACAGACAGACGGACAGACAGCGAAGTCTTATTAATAGGGTTCCGTTTTACCCTTTGGGTACGGAACCCTAAAAACGAGTAAAAAAATATGTAGGTACATAATTTTTTTAAACTGTAATCTTTATGATGAAACGTAAAATACTGACCTTATTGTTTTCTCATTGCAGAAGAGATTATGGTTTCTACTCGAGTGCGATTATTCAGGTAGATTAAAATTATTCTCAGAGCATTCAGCTATCGACGGAGAGATTTTGCGAGAGGCTGAAATATTATTTATATTCCGGAAATTAACATTCCGTCGCTGTGATTTTTATAAATCAGACCTTTTCCGAGTTGTGATTAAGAGGAAAATTCGGGAGGAATCATGGTATTGGTTTGAACATTTGTCATTCGACGTTTTTCTGATAAAAAAAATTACCAATGGGTATTGAGTTAGTTCAGATACATGTTTCATAGTATATTGCATTTCATTTCATTTTCATCAGATTTCAAGTAAACTACAAATTTAAGAAACCTCGGGTGTGGTCGGAAGCTAGATTAGTTATCGTTGGACATGCAAATCTTCAAAATTTCATGCATGCTTCTATGCTTTGGTAGGGAAGCTAGGCAATCATCCCTGATGGCATCATTAGATAACAAGGGTAAACAACCCTTGTCGCAATGAAATGTCTTTATTTGCATAGGCCTACAGGGACACTTAAATGTATATTATCGGAGATCTTATGGGTGGTTTTAAAAAAAAACTACTATCATAATTATAATAACCAATTCATCGACAGTACGAAAGTACGACAGTACGAAAGTTTTTATTACATTTCCTCAAAACGGTCATTTCCTAAGCCTTCGCTATACTTTGCAATATTCAATGCCTTCATACGTTTTCGTTTTCGAACATACTTTACAATGTTCAACGGATGCATATGTTTTCGACCATACTTTGCGATGTTCAATGCACGCATTCGATTTCGTTTTCGACCATACTTTGCATTGTTCAATGCACGCATACGTTTCCGTTTTTCACCATACTTTGCAATGTTCAATGCACGAATATGTTTTCGTTTTCAATCATACTTTGCAAAGTTCAATGCACGCATACGTTCTCGTTTTTGGTCATACTCTACAATGTTCAATGCACACATACATTTTCGGTTTTGACCATACTTTGCAATGTTCAATGCGCGCATACGGTTTCGACTTTATTTGCAATGCGTTTTCGTTTTGGATCATACCATGCGCGCAAACATAAACAAATATTGTTTTGAGTAAACGTAATAAACTGGGACTAAGGCCACAACAGTGGAAATAAAGCGTTACGCATAAAAGAGAACATACGAGTACACAAAAGCCGCAGGTGAAAATTTAATTTAACAGTAGTTTTGGCTTCGCTTTGCAACTGCGGTATTTCAATCCCACTCCATTGTGCATGTCAATCAGCTCTGCAAGTTTTAACGTTGTATGCTTCAGTTATAAAAAAATCAAAAAACTATACGATACGACATCCCATAACAATGTTATTACGAGTTTTGAAGGTGGTAGAACATTTTGTAGTTCCGCTTCAGAAGCGTCACCGCTATTTCTGCTAATAACAAGTGTTAAGCGTAGCCTTGTTTTAGTCTGAAGGGTTAAGCGAGACATATGTACTCATGCGAGGCATTCCAACTTAGACCATAGGAGTGAAAACGCATCTGTGGTCAGCATCAGGTAAGACTCATTTTGTCTGGGATTAATAGCAGATGTCCATGGGCAGAAGCCACTTACCCTCAGGTGGACTACATGCTCGTTTGCCACTTCAATATTATTAAATCGTGTCATGTAACTTCAATAATTGCATAACACCTATCGGATTACCATGAATTCAATTTGTACAGGTCAATTTCATCGCTTAGTAATTAATTTATGAGTATTAAATTTGTAATAGTCAATTCAATTTCATCATTAATCCTAATAAATTCATTAGTTTCACATATTTATTATGTTAATAAATATGTATTATCACTTATTAATAATTATTGTTAAGTACTAGCCTCCTTCGACGTTATCTGCGCAGACATTTAACTACTATTTAAATTCCCTAAGAGTGGAATTTCTTTCTCAGAGTAACTTTTATACAACTTGTACCCGGTATTTAACCTCCATAGGGGTGAAGTATCAGAAAATACGATCTTAGCTGACGTCTACGCCATAAAAGGAATCACTTGCCAAAATTTTATGTTCTTGTATTCAACAGTTGAGGCTCTGCGATCTCTTGTCAATAAGTGAATGAGCATGTGGCGACCTTCCGCTACTCATCAAGAGATGACGTCACCGAGTTCTGAATCACGAGATCGGAGGTTTCTCAACATCGCGCATATATACAAGTTCTGAACAGAGACTGTCGGAGCACGGCCGCTCCCCAGGCATGATCACCTAACCTGGAGGGAAATCTCCCTTTGCCAAAAGCAATTCGCTTACATATAATATATTTGTATATAACGGCAAGATTGGCAATACTGAAACTTACGTGAAATACCTAAATCATCAGGCTTAATTTGCATTCGTTTTTTGACTACTAGACCCGAATGAGTAAAAGATAATGTAGTAAACTCTTCGCATAACTTTCTTGGCTTAGCTTCGAAGGCATATCTATTAAACGTTTTTTTAAGCAATATTGAGGAAATCTGTTGTACTGCCTTCTCGTTGTATGGATGAATTAAACAAGACAACTCAACGAGCAAACCAAATAAGTCATTAAAGAATTAATCTAAAATCTGTAATTTATTTTAAGTAGAACTCATTTTTAGTTTATTATATGTACACGTGTGATTCAGTAGACTGCAAGCTTTGTTTTCTATTTACTATTTTAATGAATCAAAATTACCAAATAATAGTAAATGGTCTGTTGAACACAAACATCTGTAATTACCATGAACAAGATTGATGGTTAGCCGCCGCAATTTCGTATTACACAAGGATGAAAAACTTATACTTCAACCACCGCACATTGGTACGTAACACGTAAACAATCTGTTGTTTTCTCCACAACACAACGAGAATAAATCGCTAAACGTATGGGCGCAAGTTCGCGACAACTATCAGTAAAAAGACAAATGTGTCCCCGAAGAACGGGCCAGAGGATATTACTCAAAGTAATTTTAACAAGACGGCAAGCGGAGCTGAAGATATAATTCAAAGTAATATTAACAATAGGTACACATTTATTGTATTTATTTCAAATGGATTTTGAGGACTATAAAATTATTGTTTTCTTTGGAACGGAGGTCGAATCGTTGAATGAATTGTTTATAATACGTAGGCTTAGATGTTTCCCTTTTTTCAGATTGAATGAGCAAAAAAGCATGCAGTCCACCCGACGGCAAGTGACCACTGCCGCCCATGGAGATATGTAAGCAATTTCTTATAAAACAGGAGTTCTATATTAAGTCGATCACAGATACATTGCTACTCCGGAGGACTAGGTCGCCTCATAATATATGTGAGCCGGCCACTTCCAACGAAACGCAAGAACTGTTTCACGCAACAAACAGAAATGGCGGTAGTAACTCCCCGATCGAATTAAACTGGCTCTTATCACCTGGCTCCCTATATTTAAGACTGGAATTATCGATTTATTTATCGATATATTTATCGATTATCCATCATTTTCGAAATATCCGCCTACTTTAGACTACACTGTATATAAACGCAGAGACATTTATGTTGGTACTGTCGTATTATATCGTCTGGTAGCAGAGAATATATTTTCTGGCATCAAATAATTACGTCACAAATCTTCTTACACTCGTTTGGAAATCAAATTCTACTTTATCACGTCTAAAAATTTTTATCGATGTTCAAGTTTATAACGCTAATTCTAAGATTTTTCTAACAAAATCTATACATACGCAAATCATAAAATTTATCAAGTTATAATTTAGATTGTGTAACTAAATTAGTATAGCTTAAAATATTCTCACTGTAAGACTATCTGGTTAATGCATAATTTATTTAGTATTAAGCTAGAAAGGGAATATTTTATATTATACATTTCATCAGATTACTTATACATATTCTATAGAAGCGCTAACGCGGCTCTTTAAATCTTTGACCTACAAAAGTAACTGAGTGATAAATCTGTATCCTTCGTAACGCCTACAATCTCTCATGAGGCAGTTACAATAAGTTTGAAACAGCGATCAGTCAGCTGACTAAGAGTCCCGAGCGGGGAGGACATCACTTCAGCAATATTTGTCAGTCTGTTTTAGGGTTACGTACCAAAAGGTTAAAAACGGAACCCTATTACTAAGATTTATCTGTCCATCCGTCCGTCTGTCTTTCCGTCTGTCTGTTAGGCTGTATTTCAAAAGCCGTGATAGCTAGTCAGTTGAAGTTTTTTATAGATAATGTATTTACGATGCCGCTGTAACAATAAATTGTAAAAACAGAATAAAATATTTATTTAAGGATGGCTCTCAAAAAACTTGTTTTATTTTCGCAGTTTTTTATAGATGGTATGGAATCCATCGTGCAAAAGTTATACTCGCACTGGACGGGTTTTATATAAAACAACATATTATTATAAACAAAATCAACATATTATTATAAACAAAATCATAACAATTTTTCATCAAAAAACGTAATGAAAAGAATGTCCGCATGAAAAATGACTTCATCATTGCTGGCTTACAATATTAGAAACACTACATCGTGGAGATCATATTATATCTATACTCATAATTGAAAATATGAAATATATTATGAATAGTGTCTCCGGAGTTCAATAACATACGGCTCTACCACGTTAAAAACGCCACCTTCCACTTTCATCTTTAAAAAAATCATTTTTGTTTCTTAAATGCTTCAAAATCTCTTGTGGTGAGCCTCATTCACCTCAGTCCCTTAACCCCTTTTGCCCTATTTACAACCGCCATTTTTTTATTACATTTCTCGTGTGACACTGCAAACTGAGGCGATTCCAGTGATATGTCATATGTAATACGTCATTAAGCCGTTTGAGCTCTAACACTTGACAACGAAATGAACATACATATCTACATACATATACGCTTGAAAACATTACTCACCCTCTGACGCAATTGGGTAAAAACTAATAAATAAAATGTGTGTCGTTATGTAAGCAATCCCATATTAGTTTATTTATATGTTACAATAAGTTACAAACAGCTATCAGTCAGCGTATGCGACCTTTCGTTGCGTGCCGCGCAATTTTTAACAAGATGATAAATCTCGCACACATGTTAGCATGACGGGCCCGTAATGAGCAAGAGCCCTTATCACGAGACTGGGTTATTGTATACGTAATTTGTCTTTTGTATCCTGGAAATTGGTGATTTAATTTCGGTAACGTAATTTTATTTTTGTTCGCAGCTTACTCTCACTCGACATTAAGAATACATATGTATGTTCGTATAAAATTTTGTTATGTTTGAATAGTTATTAGCGTATACAATAACGTGAATGAACAAAATATTTACTTAGAACAAAACAGATCGCTAGTTCAATTGTCCTCCCCTGAAAACTTCTGCTCTAACAATTTGCCAATAAAGAGACTATTCAAATACATTTTTATATGTTACAATATCATAATACACTGGGGTGTGTAAAAATGCCACTCTTTTTAATGCGCTTTATTTGAAAACAATTGGTATTTTTGCCAGTAAAAAATAAGGTATTTTATTTGTTTTAATATGACAATATATAGATTTCAATATGTGTTGAAAAACGGGTACAATAACATTTACTGCCTGTAAAACCATGTACGAAATTTCGTTCAGTTGTAAACAGAGCGGCCAACACAAAGCAATAAAATTCAATCAATATGGTTGGTATTTTAATTGAAGGTTGCCAGCTTTCAACCTGGAGCTATTTGTAAAGTCTCATAAAACGTTATTGTGTCAGCCAGTTTTAACCCATTATATTGCAAATTTAATCGCTTTTCATACTAACATTTTGCATCGTCATATGCCTATCAAATGTTAAAATTGAGTTCGATTATTTTCGACTATCTGTTTGACGGCTGAACAGAACACCGAAAGGCACGTTTTGCGTTTCATAATATATATTTTTTTGTAAAACGTTTATATTTTTTAATGTAGTCGTCAGCATACTTCGCCATTACTTGTATCCATACTCTTTACCCGACTGCGTCAGTAGGAGGACGATGTTCTTCGATCGGATTGACGGATTGTAATATGATGACATAACTATCATTGGAATAGTCTCAGTTAGCAGTATTACATAGGCATATATTATTAAATAATCGATATGGTTCCTGTAAACAGAAATAAAGTAGCTGTGACATACGGACGCACGTACAGATTCGTCTGACGAATCTGAGAGGGTTCCGATTTTTGTTATTTGGCTACGGAACCCTAAAAAGCTGGGGACGTGACGATTATTTTTACTTTTATAACAACATGAAAACAAATGAAAGCCAATAAATTACAAAAATATCAATATTCAATTGCTCCTTTATTTTGACACAATCTCATTTTTTAAAATAATTTAACAATTTTACTTCTTAACCAACCCAATTTATCAGCTGTTATTTATTTCAATTGATTCAAATTATTTATCGAATGAGTATCATATTAAATAATAAAATTTCCGAAGTCATTCCACGAAACTCAACATTATGTCAAGTCGAAATAATCCGGCATCAAAGGATTAAACTTTACGTCCGCGGCCATTTCATTGACATTAAAAAACAAAATGTATAAATTAATTCATGACTTAATTCGGAATTTGCCGGCGTGTGCCTCCCGTGAAGTGAATAATTCGTAATCCTTTGTTCAGTGGGTGAAAAAAATGAAGCGTTCTTGTGAAAACATTGTGAATTTTTATTATTTTTTCTCCATCTCGCTCAAATGTTTCTGTTCAGTACGATGTGGGGATGTTTGCGTTGAAATGAGTAACGCTACAGTACCTACCCCGGGGCATCGTAAATACTGGTGGCGAAATGAAACCTGTATTCACTTGACGGTCTTTCGTCACGTTGTATAAGTGTTAGACGATAGCGACTACATGTTCGTACGTAAACTTATAATAATTTAGTAAATACCCACCAAATGGTAGAACCGATGTAGTTCCAGCGGGGAAGTACTAGCGTCACACCTATTTCTATCGTGAAGCAGTTCTTGCGTTTTGGTAGAAGGGTTTGGTTGCCGGCTCACTTATACATGAGGCGATCATCTTAGTCTTCGGAAGTAGCAATGCATCTGTGATCTACTTCAGATAGAATTCCTTTTCTATATGAAGTTACTTACACATATGCTTGGATGGGAGTAACCACTTACCATCAGGTTGGCTGCATGATCGTTTGTTACTTCATCCTTATAAAAAAGGCTTGGACGTCAACTTGAAAATATTCAAACAATAAACACACATAGAAAGTAGACAATCACGAAGTAACAACACAATAAGTAATGTTGTTACACGGATTTTTTTAAATCTTTTATACCAAAAAAATACAAAGTTTATAACTCGGACCACAAACGGATATCCACATGCGGTGACTTCAGTACACGACTCTCACGTTTCGTCAGATATCGGCGTAAAAAATTGCACCGTAAAAGCCTTTTGCGGGTTTAACCCCTCATTTATTCATAATACCGACCTCAAAAAACAATTTGGACTAACTCCATTTCGGTGCTAAAGTTGTGTACTCGCAAACAAATTGATTTATATATAGATAGATATAATTTATAGATAATATCATTGCAATAGAGCCACACACATTATTCTAATAACGAAAATTAGGTTTATAATTTTTGATACTTTGCATAAGTAAAAGTGCATAGTAAAAGAAATAAAAAAGTATAAGGTGGTAGAACACTTTATGGTTCGACTCAAAGATATACAACCGCCACACCTTTTGCTGCTCAATGACAGAAATGCTAAACGCTGCTATATTCTGACTGAAAGGCACAGTAAGGGAGACATAGTTTTTCGAGGTACTCCAGTTTAGTCTTCAGTTGCCACTATTTTTATTTGAAAAATAATATATAGTAAGACGCTTTCTATACTCATAGCCCAACACTAGGATTTTCTCCTGTGTCGTGAGTGCCATGGACACACAAAGACGAATACACAAACACCCAGACCCAGAACAG
>DWNE01011004.1:0-10049 GCA_018249875.1 Cecropterus toxeus
CTGGCCGGGAATCGAACCCGGGACCCATTGCGCGTCAGACCGGTATGGTTACCGCTCGACCACGCGGGTCGTCAAATGGACGGACAGATGGCCAGCGGAATCTTTGTAATAAGGTTCCGTTCTTACCCGTTTGGGTACGGAACCCTAGAAAACTGTTATGTTTTCCATACTTATTTTCGCTTTCACTTTATAGAGTATACCTTGTTATTAATTTGATAAAAATAGTGATAGCTTAGTGTGGGATTACTGTGTTAGTGTGGGTAGACTAGGGAAATAATTTTATATGCAATAACGGCGAAAGAAACTTTTGAGCATTAACATTTCATTACTTATTTTCCTACCGTGATGAACGAACTAAGAATTAATTCGAAGAAAAAAAATTAATCTTCAACACGAAACATGAGTTATATAAATATTACTTATTTATTTAAGATGTAACCATAAACATAAACACTTTCATAGCCCCATAGCATAGCACAGTAGAATTTTTCTCCTGTGTCGTGGATGCCATGGACACATAAAGACGTATACACAAACACCCAGACCCATAACAGAAATCTAAACTCATCATTTAAATTTCTGTCTGGCCCGGGATCGAACCCGGGACCCACTGTGTGTCAGACCGGTATGGTGACCGCTCCCCCACGCGGGTCGTCATATTTTTATCTTGTATATTTTAAAATGTGAATGTTATAATTCCCCCAATTAAGTGTTAAGGTCATGGAATGGACTAAATTCTTATTAACAACGTGGGAAAAAATATTTTAGTTGAGAAATATCCTGTTAAATAAAGCCAATTCAACGCAATCATACTGTGTCGTATCAAACTGAATTGACAAATGTTGCACGTTATCAACTGAATCCGTATGGTTAAGTGTTAAATTATGGTTAATTATTTGTAAATACAGATTATTAAAGTTCAGGGATTGGGTAAAATAAATTTAAATTAAAGTGTGTTCACCTGTTAAGAAACAGGTAGGTAATAATACGTACCACAAAAGAACGAATAAGGTGTACCATGCCCAATGATAAATCAAATAAACAAAAATGATCAGAATACGCTCTGGATACTGTTATTATAGGTATTTGCAAAATAAAATAGAAAAATATTTACAAAACAATACACCAAGAAACCATAAACATAAGGACACATTAGCTATGCGGACGAGAATAACAATTAATGTACCACGCCCAGTGATAATATTTGCAAAATAAACTAGAAAAATGTGTTCAAAACACTACAAGAAACCATAAACATAAGGAAACATTTCCTATGCGGACGAGAATAACAATTCAGCAAGTTACATGATACTAATCCATACAACGAAGTACGGGCAACGGATACAATTTCTGTTACTGCAGGGAATCCATTTGAAGCCTTTGGCAAAGACGCCAGATGTCTTGCCAACTGAAGCAGACGGTAACGTGAACTTTCCGTGCTTTCTCAACATTCTGTCGGTTAAAAACTTATGTTACTGAAGAAAGACAAATTATCAACATATTTAGTGTAATCGTGTTAGAAGAAACTCTAAGACAATACTACACTGACTCCGGTCACTAACACCCAGAGCCGAACAGTGGCTAGGGCAAAACCTTATTTAGTGTTTAGGAAAGATTTTGATAAGATGAGATTATGATGTGACACTGATACGTTTTCAAATTGGAAGTCAATGGATTAAATTTTAAAATGTTGCGTCTTATTATTCGTTGAAGAAACCGACCAAATTTTTATATGAGGTAGTACATTTCCACATATATCTATATTTATATTATAACTCTGAATTTTTGTTTAGTGCTCAGTTACATATACAAATTTAAGTATCATACATACAATGTGAAAAATATTTCAGTAAGTAAATTGACGGTGACCTATGAGTTAACGAACAGACAGACATAACTAAAATAATAAGGATCAATTTATTGTCACTTGGCTACGAAATCTAGAATGTGAGTAAGTTAATCATCGCCATGATGTAACAAGATGACAAAATTGTTTGAGTTATTCTTAAGCTTCAATTGACTCGTGAATGACTGGTGAATCACTATTAATTATTTATGTTTTCGTAACGGCACACACACAAATGCAATGGTCCAATTACTCATTTACCGATTCTAACAATGACACAAATTTTGTTTATATAATAATTTATAACACTGTCCTGATACATTTCAGAGAACTAAAACTAAAATTACGAATCGTCAGATATACGTTTTGCGCAGTATTTTTTTCGATTGGAATCGAATGTTATCGTAATGTAGGACGATAGGTGTAACAGAAGTAGTCAACGTTTGTTGCACGAGCGATTACACAGAAGATTGCGCGCACTCAGCTGTGCATGCCGACAATGCAACCCGTGGAATTGTTACAAAAATGTTATGAAAACCTGTCGATGCAACGATCGGTTCGAAAAATCAGCATTATCCAACGGCGAAAAATGTCCGCAATACAATTCTGCTGAAATTAAACACGGAATAATCGTCACAACTTATGATAACGCGACGTTATTGTAAACAGGAATGGTCTTTATCAATAAAGCGCGACTGTGACGGTTTAGATAAACCGCTATTGTTGTTGATAACATTGGATTAAATAATACCTACGAGATTTAGCCGCATAAAAAGTGGACTGTTATGTGAGCAATTCAATTCCATATTCACTAACCTCAGCAGCTGCGGTATTGGCGTTCATCCAACTGTAGATGCGGACGCCTTGGCTGTCGCCGAAATTCGCATTCGAACTTCAGTCAGATATGGAGAGTTGATCTCCAGACGCACAGTACTCGATCAGAACAGCACATACAAAAAAAACTAAATCACACACTCGTTTTCGAAAAACGAGTTCAAGTTTTCGAATTCGCATGTAAACACAAAACGATGGAACCAATAAGCTGGTCTTTCACATCACGTCAAATATTTGGCGTTTGTCACAGGTGCGCGAGCGTCGTAAGCGTCCGATGCCGGCGACACGTGCGCTCTCGACAGAAAACCGCGAATAACAGTCGATAAGGAGTAGGAGCGACGCAAGTCCCCTCTACCACGACCGCTGCACGCTCGCGGCACAGCGAGACTGACGGATGCGCGCGCGGCGCCGAGCGGCCGGCGCATCTTCTCAACCCCTCGGGCCCATCCCCACGACGTGCCAGCCTTCCAGGCTATACTCTCACCCCGAGCGGAAACGAGAACAAGCACTGCATCTCCAATACTAACAGTGTATCCTTTAGTAAGGGAATTTGACCACTTTCTTAACGTAGCCGTATTTAAAAAATTTACGGTACTTAGAATATATGGGCCCTTACCACGAAATATCTCAAAACAAATTGGTTGTCTATAAAGTCGGTTTACGGACGAAAGGTTTACGTGACAACGTCATACAGAACCATTGATTAAACTATTATGTTACTGAATAATCATAATTTTTACGTAACACAAAGAAGGAATTAATTGAAAATTATAATTTTTGGGTAAATTAACATTTTTTTACACTCGTTAATTTAAATATTTTTCGCGCTCTCGCTTGTACGCTCATGCTCAGGCGGAACGTGACACTTTTTCGTGCGTGCAGCCAGTGTTCATCGATATATAAGACGTTCAAGTTATCACGTCAAAAATATATGAAAAAAACGCGAAATTTATTGTAATTGATAGATGATATTTCACCACATAATTGAATAAATAAGAAATGAATGAAAATAACACTAATTGTTAAACATATGAAATAGATTAAGTCTTACTAACTTGTGTAACACACATTACATATAAATTTTAATAAATATGTAAATGACATCTTACAGCAGGTTTCAACGAAGATATCTACGAATAGAATCAAAGATACAGAGAAGTAAATGAGTACAATAAACCCTGATACGTGGCTGGACGAGTGCGAAAGTGTGCCACATCCTGAAGGCAAGGTAATGGGCGGGTAATGACGCGCGACGCGCCGCGCCGCTAGGCGTTAGGATCACGTAGGAACAACGGTATCACAGACACAGTGAATGTGACGCTAGCAGTAGTTCCACATCGCAATAAACTATTAGAAAATAATAGAAAAAAAAAAACAAACAAAAAAGAGTATAAACGACTACAATACCCCAGACACTTCAGTGAATGTGTAAGATTTAAATATTCATTCACAAAAACGTAAAGAAATTAAGCAGCGATAGATCATTTTAAACTTTTGACCTAGTGTTTGGCATTGAAGTCATTATAACATAAATTTACTAAATAAGATAGATTTCTCAGTCGTAAATCAGTCAGTGGAAGAAATATGAAACGAATGTTTCAAATTTCTTCCAAAAACAGACTGTAGTTAATTAATAAACCAAACATACTCGTACATCAACAAATTTGCACAAAATGCAATTACAAGTAACAGTTCATTCTGTCGTACGGATCTTAGACATATCCTTCAACATCTGCTCACATTACAATCACTGTCTATGCGTCTGAAGACCGATATGCAGTCGGAGCTCATTTGAATAATCATTGCACTGCGCGGGGTTTCGGGGACAAACGCTGGGCGCGCAGATAACGAACGATGCCGTAATTACCGTCGACGTCCCATTGTACTGCGTGTACGGTGGATGTAATGAGAAATACATTTGTGTATTCTCCGTACCTATTATATGTTAATTTACTAAGTACTTTGTTGCTTACGTCTCGTGGACTCTCGTTGGATATACTACATATATCACATTTGGAAAATTATGATACAATAATTGTGTCAGGTAATGACACAATGCAATTTCAATGACAACACTAAACGGGATTATTCGTCTAAATCCGCGAAAAGTTATCAACCATTTCCATATAAATACAAAAGCTAAAAAGATAATAAAGAACAAGGTAGAGCGTGCCAAATTGCATAAAAAGATATTGAAGTCGATAATTGAAAAACGGATAACAATAATAAAATAAAAAGAAGACGTAGAGCTTCTCCAGAAAACTGTTACTTGCATTAATCTGATTTCATCTGTAAATTTAAAGGGGTATGACAAACAAATTTATTTTTTCGACTACAACGAAGATACCAATTCTTTTCATAATATCCAAGTATAATGGAAAGAAAAAAAATATTTAAGAGAATATTAAATCTGATTATGAGTTGATGTAACATCAGATTTCAGAGAAACAACAAAATTATAGACCGACATAAATATCTATTAAATAAATTTAAATAAATGAGGGGTTACATAAAATAATAAAATGTATATCCTCTAGATTTCTATCCTAAATAATCTATCCTTAAACATTCGATTGAAAAATCTCAGTATCGGTAGGTACTCGTCGCAATAGATTCATCGTGTTGAAGTGCCACGGATAACAGGAAAGTCTCGTATGAAATTTAATCGCGTTACACATGATTAATGACCACAACGGAGTCACCGGGTCTTCTAGATTCCTGTTTAATTGTATCAGTTTTCTTGCATCTCTATGTTCGGGAGTTATCGCGTGTCCATCAGGCAAGTCGGCCGTGGCGCATTCTTTCCTGTAATTGTGAGTAATGACTGGCGAGTTGCAATTCACAGATAAAACCACAACTGTGGTAGCTAAATCATTTATAACATTATTGTTACCGTGGAGAAAGGAGTCGACGGCGAGAGGAATTATTTTCGCGGCAACATTTCAATTGTTTAACGTTTGATAAAAAAAAAGATAAACAAAATGAATAAAAAGACGACTTTTATCGTAACCGTTCCGAGGAAATTGATTCGAATCGCATTTAGCGAATCGAATTAGAATTAGGGGTTTAATAGTTATTCGAAAGATCCTTTAACGATTCCCGTGATGTAAAGTAAATGGATAATACTAAATAAAATATTCTGTGTCAGTTCTTGTACATATAGTACATGCTGTATTTTATAGTAATAAAATATAAAAAAAAATATAAAGTACTTAATTGATAATAATCTGTAGACATAGAATTACCAAGTGCAAGGGCATTATTCTTTGTAAAACTGTACCATTTTGTATAGAAGTACTCCAAGTAATACATTATTTACTTAATCTTATATCTTACTAATATAATACGTATTTGAATTCATTCGGTTAAGAAAAACCAGCTACCGAAAATTGCATAATGGTTTTGCTATAATAAATGCAATAAATTGCTTATTGATCACAATATATTTCGCTAATTAAGCAGCAATTTCTGAATAATGTTTCCCATCGAAGTTGCCGGCGAGTGTCTAAACAGGCTATATTTCCTTTAAACACTTTCTCTCCCATTGTACAAAGTATCGGAGGTGTCGAGCGATTTATTTGCGCAACGCGTAGACTACACGACGCGGGAATCGAACTAGGTACTTACTATACGTGATTTGTTGTACTGTCACAATGCTGCAATATTAGGTAAAAATATTGTAATCTAAAAATAACCTTTAGCATTGGCTTTAACCTTTTTTATTGTCCACAGTTGTCCCGAGTTTCTCTCACAATTGAGGAAGATTTGGTGCAATGTTAACACTGCTCCATTGCGACCTAATGACGACCCGTGATGCGGAGCGGTCACCATGCCGGTCTGACGTTCAGTGGGTTCCCAGTTCGATCCCCGACCAAACAGACATCTGAATGATGAATTTAGATTCTGTTCTGGGCCTGGTTGTTTGTGTATTCGTCTTTATGTGTGTCCATGGCACCCACGACACATAGAAAAGCGTATAAAACGTATTGCGGATTGTAAAAGAGAACTTAACATAACTGCTATTTTATGAGACTGCATTAAAGTAATTACTAAAACTTAAAATAGTAGCGTCAATGTGTTTTCTTCTAGTCTTTAATAAATATAACAATATAGTACCTTTTCTTATTACTTTACATTTATTCCGAAAGGTTTTAGTAGGTATTGTGCAGTCAAGTATTCTCGTATATTTAAGTACTTAAATAGATGTTGAAATTAATTCACCTATTTAACTCTCATGTAAAAGAGCAAATAATTAAATTCCGCAATTACTCGACCGACATTTTCACAACAATTAAATCCCCTTTAAATAGAGCATTTAAGCAATTATACGACTGTAGTTAACTTCTAATTTGTACAAGAATTCTTGTAATTTAATCCAGAAACATGCAAACTTTGCGCTTAATCAAGTACCCGCAACTAGGCCAAATACGTGTTCCAATGCTTAATTCTTGTAATAGGCTGTGTTTATTTTAGAAATCACGTTTACTGTTGTTTAGCTTCGCCATAAAATGCACTCTACCTTAACCGTAATTTAAACGAGGAAATCCCTGTACGTCTGTATATTCTGCATCTATGAAAAAATCTCAGGAACGGATGAAATGGTTCTGAAATATTAGCCGCAATTCTGCAAATATTTTATCCGTTTATAGCGTTAGAATTCTCTTAGTTTTAAGATAGCTATAAGAGGGACGATACCTTATTTTTTTTCTACGAAAGGCTAAATGCACATAAATGGTCTTATATTTGAACGTGTTTGCTAGTATTTTCAGTTACCTACTGTGGAATATAATACACTATGGATTATAGCGGTACCAACGTATCTGTTCTCAACCTTCTTGGGGCGTTGAGCCAACAGAGTAAAGTAAGTGTTAGCGATTGCCCGTGAAACTTCTCTTCTATTCAGATTCAATCACATATATTTGAGCATGATAACCTGTGATGATTTAGCTACACTACAAGATAAATGAATTGTATGGTACATTTTATATTCACAACATGTTTTATTTCAATACACAAAATGCGACTGTACACTGTATTTTTTCTAATAAAATAAAAATAAACAACATAAGCGTAGATGAACGAATATTCTCTTTCCCCCTGCGAATGCAGAACTATTTACGCGAGTGAAACCGAAGCCAAAACCCAGTGCATCTATAAGGGAAAGACCAATAGCATATCACGTAGTGCCCTCCGATAATGCAACCAATTAATACAGGCGCGCGGGCGCAGGTATCGAGACAGGTAGCGACTGCGCTCGGGTATCGAGGAAACATTTCTCCAACTAATTGATATTTGCATAGACTACTGAACACTCGTTAGCCGGTGGGAAGCAGACGCGGAAGCTGTATAGGTTACATCTGTGACCTTATAAAATGGCGAACACGAAGATTAAGTAATTAATTATGAGTTACGAGGCAACCAAAGCGGTCCTACATTTCTAATACGTCTAACAGGTCGACGGTGGTGTCGGTAGGGGGTCGCAGGGCGACACGAAGCATAACTCTTGTTAATTGAGAAGGAGAGATATAACAAGAATATAGAAAATACAGAAGTGTTTAGAGTTGTGTTTCTCTTAATTTGTGTCGGTTGATCATTTGAAAACATTTCTAGCTATAAGAAATATATTTATTAATAAATTGGTATTGGTTGAATATATAATTTAAGACAAACAATGAAACTTCACATATTTTTGTCTGCATGCCTAAAAAAATTTGCGGTCCGGCATGTAATGGCAAAGATATTTAAAAACACTCAAACATTAGATAAATGGAAGTGAGTTTAAAATAAATGAATGGTTGTAGTACCTACAATTTTCTATTATTAAAAATGTTTTCGTAATTTACGCCTAGCAAATTCATTGTATAATCGATTAATGCTGACTTTGAGGGTGGTTACAGGCACAAAATTTTAAAAATTATGAGCCAGCAACAGCTATTTATTACGATAAATGAGAGCTTAATCGTTACAAGCCATAAAAATAAATAAATCTAAACTCAAAAATTCAAATCAGTTCCTGTCACCGCGCATTTGCCTATCCGCCTCATCTCGGCTATTTTCACGGTTCATTTACCATTACACTCTTAGCCGTTGATTTTCTGAACGATTCACTGGGCACAGAGTATCTTAGCGTTCCAATTAAGGGATAAAAATGATATTATATAAAAAAAAAACTTGAACTTTTTATTACTTCTATGAGTTTTATTTTTCAGGCCATGTTATTTATATAAAACCGTGCTGTACCACCGGCCTTTAGTCGACAAAGATGCCGTGAATTATTTTAGTTCAATAAAGCAACTAGACTTTGCTAGTATCTTTTTAACCAACTTCTTTAAGTATACATAGTCTTTAAAACAATAAAATAAGGTTTGTAGCAAACTGCCAAGAGAATTCGCAAATTATTAACTTTTTCTGTAATAAAGAACGACTTATTTTTTTAGTTTACGACAATAACAAAAGAACAACCAGTGACCTTTTTAGCTACGATAATTGTTATCAATATTACGGTACTCATTGACATTTTGATCTAAATCTTACAAAAATGTCGTATTCTCTCATATATTATTCACCTACCATTACCGGTCTTTTTAAACACACAAAAATGTTATTTTCGGCATTCTCCAAACGATAGAGCAAAATATTTACAACTAGATTCCAGTTCATCGGTGGACACTTAGAACGGAGATGAATGGGTGGACGTGGTCGATAAGACCTAAAATAGGATGACAAATTCAAGGCTAAATATAGACGGCTCTCGGAATTCATGACTTGAATCCGAATCAAGGTTAAACACTACTTTTTTATTTTCGCATTTCTTACCAATGTATGAAGATCCGGGTGAACTAATTTATTATGATGTGAGGTTTTTTAACCTTAAATAGAAACAGGAACCATACCTGCAACAAAAACAATACATATAATTAGAAAATTATATATAAATAACGTAAATTAATATTACCTCATTTTTCACAGATTTTAATACCTTATATCCCAAACAAAAAAAAATCCATACATTTTTGCGCAAACTAATCGAGCTAGAAGGGTTAATGTTCAAAAAATAGAAAGACTTTATAATTGCAAAATATAAGTAAGTGATATAAGGAAAATCAAGTTTGGAAAGTACGCGGATAACAATACTGATTTCATCGAATGTTCTGAAAAGCCGTAAAAGAAATGGTAAATAATAAAAAAAAAACGATAAACAGGCGCTCGGAACTGAACGCAATTGCGCAATTTATTACAAGCATAATCATGCTAATCATTATGACTCACTCACCTCACTTATTTACTACACATTTATTTACAAACTCATTTGTTAGTTATTATTATTATTATTTTTTTTATAAATATGAAGTAGCCAACGAGCAAGCAG
>DWNE01011005.1:0-10048 GCA_018249875.1 Cecropterus toxeus
ATTTACTGGTTTTAAATATGGTTATGAATATCTAATTATTTCCGACTATCCATTAATTTTACATAGTTTCGGTTACAGATATTACATTTTTAAGAAATTTTAAACATAAAATATAAATTGTTATATTTTTCTGTTATCACTTGCAATTACAATCAGTCATATCAGTTGTTATTATAGCGACCAAATCAAATGTAAGTATTATTTACTTAAGCTAAAAGAAACATCTCAAAACATATCCAAAACGAACCAAAATTCATATTGGATACGGTTATGGATATTTTTTAATTTCAGATATCCAATAGATTCAGTTATGGTTACAGAGCTTCATAACATACCTGCTGATAACCATTACCATTATCAATTAATATTGAACTTCTATTATGGGACTTACTAATGTACAGCTGGTACCTCTATTACCAGAGGTTCCTCTAGTAGCTGCTTTAATGTGTAAGAAAAAAAAACAAATTGTAGAAAATTAGGTAGTAAATAAAATTAAAGAAGCAATTTTCAGTATCCACTTACACAAATGTACTACTCACCTACTTCATGTGCATGTAATATAAAAAAGAAAAATGTAATAAGTTTAAAAGGTTATATTTTATAAATATCTCAATGGTCTATAATTTTGATCATCATTAATCTTACATAGCTTCAGCCCAGAGTATATATATGGATACAGATTGAATCCATTAAGATTGGTTTTGAAAGCCACTTGAATGTTCTAAAAAAATAGTGACTTAACTGCAATGTTTGAGTTATTTTGTCTCAATAAAATAAAATTATTTTGGTTAGCTATATAAGGGACAGTCTGATATTAAGTTCCTTACATAATCATAGATATTATGAGTAAATCTTTATTAACAAAATAACTTTATTATATTTGTGTTTGTTGTTTCACTATTTTCAAGTATATGATATAATAAATTAAATAAATAAAAAAGCCCATAACTTCAACTAAAATTTAATTGTGTAAGTGCTACACATAAACTAAACTTAATTATTAACCAAACTTTTAATCTCTGGTAGTATTAACACAAAGTTATACATTTTCAGAATCAACATGAATATTTTATATTTTAGAGTGAGATCATTGTAGAGATCAAATGACAATTTTGTACTGAGAATCTTATCCTTCTGTGGGAGCTGTTTCGCCTTTCAACAATGCATTTTCAGCTTCCAATTCAGCTATCCTTGCTCGTGCAGCTTCTAACTCATCTTCCCCACCATCAGTGCCCAAGTGTTTACGGACATATTCCAAAGCATCTTCAGGCTTATCGGGCTCTTCATAAAGGCTTACCAGGACTTTTGTCAGAGCATCCATTACTCCGGCTCTTTCCAAGTAACGCCTGAATTCTTCTCTTTTTGAATCAATAGGCTGGAAAGAAAATGTCATATACCATCAATTATGATCATACCATAATGTTCATTTTCGATTATTTTGCCTATTTAAGGTTCATTACCCAAAGAGTTAAAACACAACCCTATTGCAAAGACTTCGCTGTCTGTACATCTGTCTTATCTCTGTCTCTGCCTTTTTAAATATTAAGGGGGGACCTCATACAATAAATGTGATTTTTTGCCCTTTTTAATATATGATGGTACGTAACCCTTTGTGCGCGAGTCCGACTCGCACTTGGTCGATTTTTTTAATATATCGTGTGTTTAAATTACTATTCAATCACAATCACTTTGTTATATTTAAAAAAAATGTAGGTATGAGACTTCACAATAAATTAACAACTGCGAATTAAATTTCGCAATTAATTCATCTAGATACGTTACATTTGTTATAAAGTAAAGATTTAAACAATTTATTCTGGCAAAACAATAAAACAGTAGTTTTGTGTTTATTTACCTTGTATGAAGACATTTTGCTTAAATAAAGAGCAAGTCCCTTATGAATTTGATACGGTTTTAGTAAAATAATATTTAATTCAGATGGTTTAATTTAAATATGTATGTTAGTAACAGTTTATCAAGTAAAGAGGAAAATATCAATACACGAATACGCTTCTTTCACCTGTCAAGCCAAGCAAACGAAACGACACTAAGAATAAGATAAAGATTGACAGATGGGTGACATAATAAGATATGTCATATTTGACTACCTTTATCTTTTTCTGTCCTGCATTCCTGTTAGGTGTCAGGAATAAAATATGCTTAAAATACGATTAATTAAACTGTAAATATGAGATATTCCGCTATCACTTATGCAATATTTAGCCGTAGGCATTTTATTTTGTTAGGTAGGTCGATCGGGGAGGCACCACCGCCACACCTGTGTCTAGTGTGAAGTAGTTCTTGCGTTTCGGTGGAAGGTTGGGGTTGCTGGGTCACTTATATTGGAGGCGAATATCCTAGTCCTCGGAAGTAGCAATGCACCCAGTAATCTAGTATATTAGGATTTATCTATGAATGCACCTGTGATCCGCTTCTGATAGAACGCCTGTTCTGTATGAATTTGCTCATAGGTGTTTATGGACGGAAGTAGTCTTACCATCAGATGGACTGCATGCTCGTTTGCTATTTCAATCAGACAAAGAAAAAAATAACCACGTATTACCCGTATATATAATGTACTCTGTGATTCTGGTTCAGAAATTGACACAGACGTGAACACAAATACAGAAACTTAAATTACCATTTTGATCATTCAGTATCGAATTTGGAACTTATTGCGTCATCGCATGATACATGTGACATTATCGCGTGATATTATAAGTATCACTATTTTTTCAGACGAGAATTTATTTATACGAAAACATAATAAATATAAGTCGTTAATTTTTCATAACTGATAACTTCATTTATTTGAATCGTTAAATAATTATATTTTTAATCAATATCAACATCATAAAGCCACACAATTATTTTCGTGGCGGAGCGGTCACCATACCGGTCTGATACGCGATGGGTCCCGGAATCGATCCCCGGTCAGATAGAAATGTAAATGATGAGTTTAGATTTTTGTTCTGGGTCTGGGTGTTTATGTATTCGTCCATGGCACCCACGACACAGGAGAAAATCCTACTGTGGGGCTATGAGTGTAGAAAGCGGTTATGTGTATGACAATTATTTTTCAGATGATACATAAAAAAAATATTAACCATCTACTACTTTTCTAATTGTAATCATAGATCAATTTACACATATAAATAAAAACACATTATTGTTAATTTATTAATTATTTAATAGTCGTATATGACTGACAAAATTAAGCAGGATACCTGCAGCGAAGTGCAATAAAGCATTAAATAAACTGTTATATTGTTAAATCATAACGGAAAATACTTTTTCTAGCGAATTCTAAAGTAGTTACAGAAACATTTAAGATTCATCATCACTTCCAGCAGGTGCTTTAGGCTTAGGTCCGCCTGCTCTCTTTGCCATTATTATTTGGTCAACCTTCAGGATGGTAGTAGCAGCTCCAACTGCATATTTCAGACCCCAGCTCTTCAAGACATATGCATCGAGTACACCCTTTTCTTTGGCATCACAAATGCCATTGTTTTCTGATTCAATGTCATACCCCGCATTTTTGTTACCTTCCTGTAGAATAAAAAAAGGTGAGATCTAAAGTAACAGTGAATGGAATATGATTTTTGATCAAAATGTTATACATATAGTAGGCTTTATAACTTTAATTAAAAATTTTCCCAAATTGATCACTAATAATAAGTACTATGCAGATTTTCCTTGATTGATTAACACAGAATACCACTAAATTTTGACCACCCACATGGCGGAGCGGTCACCATACCGGTCTGATACGCAGTGGGTCGTTGGTTCGATCCCTGACCAGACAAAAATATGATTGATGAGTTTAGATTTCTGTTCTGGGTCTGGGTGTTTATGTATTCGTCTTTGTGTTTCCATGGCACCCACAACACAGGAAAAAATCCTACTGTGAGGCTATGAGTGTAGAAAGTGTTTATATTATTTACCCTGTGTGCCTTGTAGATGTTGTTGACAACTTCAGTAGCATTTGCACCGGAGTTGTCAGCTAAGGCTCTTGGAATGCTCTCGAGAGCGACCGCGAATTTCCGAACTGCATACTGTTCAAGACCTGGCAGTGTATCTGCATATTGAAGAAGCTTCTGTGCCAGCTCTATCTCTGTTGCTCCAGCACCAGGAACAAACCTACAACAAATGTATATATTGTTAAATATTAAAGGTGTTTGTGGGTCATTTCTACAGGTATTATTTCCTATTCTTGTTTTATGACAGCAGTGTCAAACACAGTTGTTGTGGCTTTACGAGGGTGGTAAAGGAAAACAATTTTATAGGAATTTAAATTTAGTCTATAGGACTAGCAAATCATCTTGGCCGTCCTCAAGTATACCTCTTCATACTATCTGGCATTGAATACAGACATCCGCTGACAGAAGTGGCTACTTTACACCTGAAGGACTGCATGCTCCTTTGCTGCTACTATAACTTAATCTTAAAACTTAATATAAAATGTAAAATTACCTTCCATCTCTTGCGATACCCTTGAATGTATTGACACCATCATCAATAGCTCTCTCAATGTCATCCATGTAATTGTCTGTGGATCCTCTGATAACAACTGTGGAAATGCGTGATTCAGTGCTCTCCATGCAGAACACAACAACACGTGTGTCTCCTACCTCATCAACACGGACTACATCACAGTATCCAAGCTCCTGAGTCGTTGGTGTGGTTAATCTTGGTAGCACCTTTTAAAAAAATTATTTTATTTAAGGGTGTTGAATGAAATGAACTTATCAGCAAATATAGATGAGCTAAGATAATGGAAGTTTGTAGAAAGCAAAAAATAACTTGGTTATTGAAAACAAGTGGAATACAAGTACTTATTTGACGATAAATAAATTACATTATACTTACAGTAGCATTGACAGTTTTTGCGAGTCGACGTAAATCAAATTTAGAGTTCAGGCGAACAGCCATGACTCCATATTTGTTCAGGTAATGCAGGGCCATATCGCCGAACTTAGCACCAGCGACAATAACTTTGACACCTGCATCAGCAATATCTTTTATTTGTTTCTCCAGAAGGGATTCTTCACCCCTACTGAAATTCAGAAGTTCATCTGCACTTTTGATGAGCACAGTGCCCTTTGTCTCGGTTTGTGTTATGTCCACTGGGCAGGAGTAGATGGCCACCTTTGCTTTAGTAGCCGATGTGATGTCACCTTCCACTTCACGTTTAAACACCATCCCTGATAGAACTTCAGATTGCAAAAGACCTGCTCCAAGAATCTAAAAAGAAGGCAAAGTTATTTTGGTATCATCAAAAATTAAATGTTTCAATATATCAATTAAATTTTTTGCTGTATTGACTGTTATAAACATTACCTTGCATATCCTGACATTATCAACATTGAATGTTGTTTTTTCAGGCAATATGGCCACACAAGCCTTAGCTACCAAATCAGCAATGAAATCTTCATATCCATACTGTTTAGACATAATTGAAGGCTTAATGCCAGGTATAACTGCAGCTGGGTTTTTGTAGTCCTTAATTTCATGGCAAACAAGTTCTGGTAAAATTTCAAGGCACTTATCGAGGGCTCTTTCGTATCCCTCTGCTATTTCGCTGGTGGTTACTCCCAGGCGCAACAATTCTTCAGCCGCCTCGAGAAGAGCACCAGATAGGACGATTACGAAGTTTGTACCGTCACCAACTTCAGCATCCTGCATTTTACTCGCCAGGACCATAAGTTTGGCAGCAGGATGTTCAACATCTAGCTCCCTGATTATAGTTCCGGCATCACTTGTAATAAACTGTTTATCAATATGGTTAATGATCAGTTTGTTCATACCATTGGGGCCATAAGCTGAACGCACACTTTGGGCGAACTGTTTACAAGCATTAATGTTACGGTAGACCGCCTCTTCCAAGCCAGAGTACATCTGCAAACAAAGAGAGTGTTTTGTATGGAAAATATTTGAGTGAAACAATTAATTCTACATGTCTCTACAATGAAAAAAAATACAACGTGAAATTTTATTTAGGGACAAACCTACTCATTCACAAAATTCATTTTTATTGTTTCATTTTTTCATGACTAACTGTTGAAAAAAGAAGCAAAGTTAGACATTATAAATAAAAGTAAATCAATGTAAATCTTATTTTTGTCCATAATATTGAAATCCAAATAAAATTTATGGTAAAATAAATTCGAATATAAGAAATATCTGCAAAAAGGAAACCATTCTGGCCCACCGGGCACACATGATCTTATTGGTTATGATAGAGTTATTGACTCACCCGAGCTCCTTCCTTTAACATTTGGGGTACGCCCGGCGCTTTTGGTATGTGTAAAGCCATTTTTGTTGGTGATGTATAATTTATTTAATTTAAAACAAACAAGAGTAAACTCAGAGAACTTAAAAATTAAAATTCCGTCTCTGTATTCCTACCGCAGCCATACAATACCCATAGACAATAACATAGACCAAAGAATAAAGTACAAGTACTTATAGTAATGGTATTATTTAAAATGGTTTTACGGTTTTTGGCTTGGCGCTTTAAAACCTAACTTCATTACTTCGCGGCCATTTTTTCAGTTCTAATAGTAATGTATGTAAGCATAGACATTTGAGGTTTTCACGGATTATTATTTAAGAATGTTTTACGGCTTAAACAATTCGCGGTCATCTTTCTAATTGTTTTGAGGGAAAAACGAAAAATAAAAATACAAAAAAAAAAGAATTATATTTTATTTAGACACAGTTCTGCAGTTTGCAAATGCATTGTAATTACAGTAGATCTACTTTATTTTCAACTTTTTTTTGACGTGACAATGTCTTATATTTCGATGAAGCCAACTGCACGCATCAAAAAACATGACTCATGCGACGTTACCTCGCTCTGAGGCGTTCCATTTAAGGCTTGAAGTGCAAGCGAGAGGGCGAAACGAGCGACAAAGAGGCACAATCAACCTCCGCGTTCGGCAGCGTTCGACATCTGTCTCTCTCATACAGTGAGTGAGCGATGCGTCCGCGTGTACAGCTGCTATACAATAATACATTTACATATTTTCATCCGTACAAAACATCTAACAAACAAATAAAATTTAAATTTTGTTTTGAAAAATGCAACCATTCCATTTTATTATGACGTCGTCACGTTCAACTATCGTCAGTAAACAGACAACCGATTTTTTATTGTAAAGTAGATGACCTTTTTTTCGTCATTTACTGTATTTTAGTAGGTTTTAGCAGAAAATACTGTAATTTTATTATACGAAATGAACTATAAAATCAGTTTAGCCACACGGCTGGCTGTGGCTTATACGCAGCCTCGTAGTATGGTAATTAGCGCTTCTGGCTTAAATTATTTCGTGCTCTCGCGTTTAAAAATATTGATGATCTATTTTATAAGCCGACTGCGTCAGAAGGACGATAATGTTTTTGAGCGTATGTGCATCCATTTATTCGTGGATGCCCATGCTACTAAGATTGGTAATCTTACTATTTTTAACCAGTAGTACAGCGGGAAATAAAAAATACCCGTATTACTACTACCATCAATCTCAAATATGAAATCCGGGAAATAAATCGATCTTGATCCTTGATTGATGAATTTCATATCTGTTCTGTTTTTATGATTCTCATGATGCAGCTTTAAACTTCAATGGTTCAATTCAGAATAATTTGTTTAGGCGTATAACAGGGATATCGCAAACGTATAAATAGTATAATAAAAATGTGTCATTTTACTTATCAAATTTTTATTTCTTTAGGATTCGCTTAGAAGAAAAAATATCTTCAAAAAGTAGGCGTTTTGTCGACAGATTTCGGAGTATATTTATTTTCGCCCCTCTTAGCATAGTGCAAAAAAATAAAAAGCTAGTTGACCATTTGTTCGGCTACTACCACACGAATAACAGTACAATTCAAAATGCATCAATTTTAAGTTCAAGATATATTTTTATCTTTATAATATTATTTTCGAATTGAATTTATTTCCTTCTAATTTTTGTTATTTTAGCTTCACTAATAAAAAAGATAAAATCGACCAGCATTGTTTAATTTTTACTTGGCTTTCCTGTAAAATTAGGGTTTTCGTGTTGTGTTCTTACTCTTTCCAAGCAGCAATATTGCATGCATTACTTTACTCCATATATCATCGAATATGTTTGCTTTTAGATTGAGAAAATATTTTATGAAGGTTGCAGGATTTTATATAAAAAACACTTTCGAGACATTATTTTATTAGATATCACATTGAATATAAAAGTCTAACCTAAGTTTATGGGTAATGGAAATAATACATACTTTCCGTTGAGTTACATTTTTATAGTTGTTTGACACTACAATACTAACATCTATGCAATGTTACATCTAGAGGATAAGGTTATATTGCCCTTTTCTTCTGAGACCATTAAATAATTTTTTCACTGGTAGCCATCACTAAAAAAGTATTCGTAGGATATATAGTTAATAATGAATTCCGTTTACAGTAGTGTCATAACCATATAGGTAAACTAAGAAGCACATCTTACATTAATTAAGTATAAATTGTTATAATTATCTAATGAATAATAATATACCTTTTACATGCGGCATAATAGTTTGAATGTGTAGTCGACACAAAATAATAGGCTCATTTAGCTATAACACAAAATTGGCACTTCGAAACTTTCAGTTTATTGAAACAAAAGTTGTTCAGAAATGAATTTATCCTAGATGAAATAGTACATTAGGTCATCGTTGCGTTATATCAGTAGTCCTAATTTACTTGTAGCTCAAAACGTTTAGAAGAAAATAGTAATCGAACATTTGGCAACAGTTCAGAGTTAGTGTCCGAGACTATTCTAAAGGGCGGCAAATTCAACTTCCGCCCTAAATAGTACAAATCCTCGCTACGTCACTGTGAACGTCCTAATAATTTTAAATTGAACGTGTTTGTGGTCCGGACACGTATTGTATATACAATGCAATGTTATGTACATACATAACATCACATTCCCATAAGTATAAACTAATAATACGTGACACACTACAGGATAATGGTTGAGTGTGAGTGGTTCTTAGTTAAACAAAACCATTAAAGATTCTTAAGGGTTGATGCTGCGATGACATAATTTTGTCCCGATGGGTCTATTAAATTGTGACGACTATAGCAAGATTACTAAGAATATAAAAAACTGTAATGTAGTGCACACAATATTATCTATGATTTTTACCTAGTAGTGATGTAAAATGGTACAAAGTTCACTGGTATGACATAGTTGTAGATATAACAATTATTAATTAGTATGTATCTATAATTTTTAATATTAAATTTAAAAGAGAGTATATACTTAATGAAATACAAATAGTTTAAAAAAATAAAGACGGTAATCACTGCTGTTTTAAATATTTCATTATTGTGTAATGAATGTAATTCCTTAACTTGAACAAGTATGATTTTGATTACATGTATTACAAAAACAAAGTTTACTGCGATCGCTACTAAGTATCAATATAGACCTAATACCAAAATTGAATCCATAAAGTTTTAAGTATACAGAGAAAAAAATAAAATTAACACAAGAATATAACAGACTGCAAACGTGACCATGAGCACTTAAGAAGTAATATGCTATTTTTCATCCTTGTAGTTGATTAAATTTTACCCTTGTGAATAAAGATTACATAATATAAAATATAGTTAACAGATAATAAGGAACACCTTCTTACCACAATTGCAAAGATATTTATAAATACATGATTTTTATAACAATGAGCCAATTCACAATCTTAGCTTTTTTCTACCACTAACATCACAGATTAATTATCAAAATAAAAATAAATTCGAATTAAGTTGTTAATAAGACTCTTATTTAAAATAATACTGTTATAATTTAAAGAATGCAACGTCATTAAGAGGAATCTTGGTAAATGCTATAGGAATAAAATTGAATGTTAGTACACATTATTAGAAAATATAGATTATACTAGTAGCATCTCAAATCGCATTAGGCACCCGATGATCATAACTCAAGCATTTTTGTGCGAACAAACAGTAAAGAATATCACATAAAAGTAACAAGTAATATAAGAAAAAAAAATC
>DWNE01011006.1:0-10047 GCA_018249875.1 Cecropterus toxeus
GACTCTTTTCACATAATATATTCTCTCATTACTCGGTTTTCGGTACGAACGGATATTATTATTGTTATTTTTGTGTGGTTGTCGCGGGACCTAGAAGTGGAAATGCAAAAGGCTGACTGGTCGCCAAATCCTCTGCACTCAAGAAGGAGGTATTTATATATATATATTCACCTGTACTATCGCAACTGGGACGCAAGAATTTAAATTCGGATTTGGGCTACCACCGACCTAAAATTCATACAGGAGCTCTTAGTAAAATTTTCTGCAGACTCGTTAACTTAAAGTCCAAGTTTAACACCTAATCACATTCTTCAAATAAAGCCAAAAAACAAGCTATTTTTTGTTGAGTTGAAGTCATTTCCACGTTCATATTACAAACATCCTATAAATTGTACTTGTTCAAAATGATCAGCCGTTTTAATAATGTAAAGTACGGTACTTACGAACAAAATAAACATTTTTGCGCAATACTGTGCGGTAGGTAGATAGCCATTATTGTAAAAGATGGCGACCCGCCATCGTAATCAAATTATACGAATCATTTTGTCCAAATCATGGCAGCTTTTAACACTTTAGCGTTGAATACCTGCAAAGTAATCTCGCGTACCTTTTTGAATAACCTACCCGAAATATCTTGGGTCTCGTTAATAGGGATGTTATGGAGCTTCGTATCGTAACCGAAACTATCGGATATCCGAAATAAAAATCTGATAATTAAGTTTCGAATAATTTCGGATAAGTAAGGACTTACCTACGTAAATATAGTGATTGTGATTAGGTATGCATCAAATAAATCTAATAAACTAACTACCTATTTGTATTTGATTAACCTACTTTTACAATGGCTCAAAGATTCGTAACTGAAATGAACCTAAACTATTAGATAAACCGAAATAATTCCATATCTACAGCCAGTTCAATGTTTTTATATGTTCTTAATCCATATAATAGATCCGAAATCAACGTAACATCCCTACTAATTAGTTAGATCTTCAAGATCTACTAAAATTACTTTTTATTTAATAATAATATGTGTATGTCAAGGTTAGTTAGATAGCTAATTGATCCTTAAAAATGGTTTACGGTAGTTCTATCGGGGATTTAACATAGCCCTTCTATTTCAAGACGACTTCTTCTTTTACTGAGACGCAGATCTTACGTTTCGTTGGAAAGGGATGGATGCCAACTAATTGGGAGCTTCTTTCAGAAGTGGCAATGCAATGTATATTCGTCATTAGGTAGTGCAACAAAATGTATTAAAAAACTACTTAGGAACATATGGATAACTGAGTTATCCTACATTTTGAAATACGAATAACTATATTTTGTAGGTTTAGGGAAATTAAAAATACACATGCAATTATATAATTTTATTTATACAAATATAAATCCTGTATAATTTCTTACACTAAAGTCTTAATAAAAAACCTATTCCTAAAACAATTACAAATTACTACCTTAGTTTTTACATCGTTTTGATATTTTTGTTAAATAAATAAACGAGCTTCCTTGAGATAAGAAGCTCACAAAAATTGATCCCAATCCGATTTTATTAGCCAAAAACCTCTAAAGCATTAATTAATTGCACAACCGGCCGGTCATAAAATTTACAAACTTTTAATGGCATACTTCATAAATATTTACATTTATATCAACATGAATTAAAGTACGATAAGTACGTCTAAGAAATATAACAAACTGACACGCCCCTTTTGTGAATTTTTTATAAATAATAGCAATGTACCTAATGTTCAATATTAGCGAAATTGCTTTACACATTTTCTAAAAAATTAAAATGAAAATCTCGATACAATTTTAACTTCACATAACTTTTACTTCAATTTTTAATTTTTCAAAGCTCTTTTTTGATTGACGCATTTAAATAGGTATTGCTTGTATTGTGACATAAAATTGACAAAACTAATGTTTATACATTTCTATATACTTCTTATATTCAATGGCTGTCTCATAATCCTTCACACTGAAGGAAAAGGAAAAGTAGAATAATTCACAGGCAAGACTGATTTATATGTATCAAATATAATAATTATTATAAACAAGAACACAAATCAGGTCACAATAGCAGTTATCATCATTGTTAATGGACATATTTACATAAAAAATGGAATCTAAAATAAAAACTATTTTACGCATAAAAAGTCGCCTTTTGTACGAACTGTGCCCAAAATAGTGACAGAACTAAGAATAATAAAATAAATATGTACAAATTAACTGAAAAAAATACACAAGAAGACTAAAATAAATCAAATACCTTTTAGGTGCATTACATGAAGCGACATAATAATAAAAGGTAACAATAAATAAGAAAGCTAAATAATATTTAATTCGTAAATTGAGGTATAAATCGGTGGCTTAGAATCTACACTGTTTAATGTTTTTAAGTACGTAAGGAGATGAGTAAAATTATATTACATATATAAAAGTACATTAATAAAATTATAACATATTTACAATTTTCGTCTGCTTAGCATTCAACAGACTGAACATATGGCGAATCATCTAAATTCTTAATAGACGCAGCCGACGCCCGACCATCGTGACCGGCTATAATCGAAATAACACTTCGGTGTTCAGAGTCACTGTCTCCACTTAAAACAATATTAGTTTCACCAGCAAAACCTGAATCTATTTGCTCTTGATTACTCAGTTTTTCTTCGAAAGTTTTCAATCCCAACTCTGCGTACAGCTGCTTAGAATCGTCGAAGTTTCCAAAAAATACAGAATCAGTTTCAACGCTTTCACCACCTGATTCACTTCGTCCGTCGCACAGAGACTCAAAGTCGTCAGTATCCGACTCTATCGGTAAATTCACTGTTCGGTTGACTGGCGAAGCTATTTGCTTTACAGCGGGCTCCGGGGGAATGAATTTTGGTTTTATTTGCATTAAATACCTAGCTCTACGTTTGGATTCATTAGAATCTGTGCTTAAATATCCAGAGTCTTCTGTTCTACAAAGTTTTTTAAGGTCAACTCGTCTTGATCTAGTCCTTGCAGATCGACGCCCTGATCGTCGGGCATTTAAATTCTCTGCTCTGGAATATGGTGGAAATCGGTCTCTCTCCTCCGACGATCGTTGCCTGTCACTCGGTGGACTATCTCGAACAGAATTGTTTGTTTTTATGGAATAATCGGACCCACGTCTTTGCTTTGGGTGTATCGGTGGTTTAGGGTCTATATGAGCTTCGGTAGGTCGTGCATAGTCCTGTATTCTAAGAGAATTCGTGTAAGATGCTATTTCTTGACTACCATACGGAAGACTTCCGCGTCTCTCGTAGAATCGAAACTCGCTATTTTGCGCTTTTGTTCTGGCCTCGTAAATTTGTCTTAAACTTCCAATCTTCCTAGTAAACACTTCTTCTGGTGGACTCGCTTCTTTTTTAGTTTCCGTCTCTTGAAGTTTGTGCTTAAAGCTTCCACCCGATTTCAAGAGAATTTTCTCAACACATTTTTTGGGTTCTCGTTTAGGTTTTCTATCGAGAGTATCAGGATCAAAATCTTCATTGACATTATTTCTGTCTTCTATCGGTGAGCCACGTACTTCAATAGTTAAAGCGCCTGGTTTTTCTATGTTATTATATATTGGTTCACCTGATCGGACAAAAGTATTGTTTGCATATAAGTGATTCTGAATAACGGACTGCACATTAATTCTTTGTAAATTGTCATTATTCTTATTCTCCACTGTTTCTTTTAAGTCTCGCCAACTACGTGATAATCTTTCTCGAGATATTTCGAACTTCTCACGATTAACCATTTCTTCTCTTTGAACAAGTTCCGATCCAAAATCTAAGGAAAATCGTCTTCGTTTGTTCATTCTTTCCAAACTATCGCATTCGATTATATTTTCTTCGTTAATGTTTGTCTCTTTCCTACGAGGATCCATAATATTATCATCACTGAAATATGAGCGGGAGTCAGCTGCAACTACAGGTATTATTATTTTTGGAACAATAGGAGAGATTTGTTGAACTTTTATATCTTGAAGTTTATCTGATTCAATACGTTTACATTTATTCAACTCTTGTATAACAGCTTCCATTTTCTTTTTAACTTCTGGCGATATTGGTGCTTCATCACTGTTTAAGTTTTCTACTTTAGGAACGGGTTCTATAGGGGGAGGTGGTGGTGGAGGCAAGCGCTTTCTTATTTTTCTCGTTGCATGACTGGATGGACTCTTTTTTTCTTGGGTCACAACAGTCGCATTTTGAGCTAATAAGGAATTTTCTTTCTGATGAGCATCTTCTTTAATTGTTTTAGCCACAGTTATTTTTTCCGTTTCTTTCTTACTGTACACCCTACCTGGATTCTCGTTTTCATCTTCATCGTTAAAGTAATCTCTTATGAGTGATTCCGTTATTTTTAAGGTTTGTAATTCTTTATGTCTCGGTGTTTCTCTAACATCATCATGGTGTCGTGGTGCTAAAACACTAGATCTTTCTTCTTCTGCTACTTTTGGTTCAACTACTCTCGGTGTTCCACTTACCTTAGCAACCGACTTTGCCGGTCGCGTTACTGTTGCTGCAGGTGAAGGCACTTCATCGAGCCATTTTTGCACTATACTCTGCTTATAGTCTTCACACGACATGTGTGTTTTACAAGAGTTCGATCTTGTTAATCCAGCTGATTTTTGTAATCTAGCACTACTATCGCATCCAGGACAACCTCCACAATGAACTGCCCTTCGACTATTTTCACGTTTAAGACTTATAGCACTAAATCTTCTTCCACGTCTCGCACATGGAATGTCCCAACCAAGATCTATCGTATGATAGAGTTCTTCTTCTGGAATATCCGATAATATCGGAATAAATCTCTTCGATAACATTTTCTCTTTAGCTATAGACATAACTTCGCGAAGTTTGACTAAGAATTCAACAGCAGCTGGCGGTGGATTCTGAAAGTAAAATTATAAAATCATTCGACGTAACTATTGTTCTTTACTAAGAAGTTGAGATAATTACGAATGGTAATTTACCTTCAGGAGTTCGGTTTCGAAGAATGCCGGGTTGAAATACAATTTTCTTCTAATAGCTGGTTCCCCAATCGATGACAGCGTCGAAGGAGCATTATTTTCGATACTACAATCGAGTATAGACAGATCTGAATGCGGAGCTCTTTCCAACTCTGGGGAAGCAGATCGTCTTTGGTATCGGTCCGTTAGTCGTTCCGATGTCTGCGCCCTTATGGTCGGCCGTGAAGGTTTCTTCCGGTGGGAATGCACCATAGCAGACACGACATTTGGATTCGAGTTCTGATACTACAAATAAAAATTTTAATGTTTAATTCCTTATATTTACAATTTAATCGACTTATTTAATAAATAAGGGTACTGATTGTTCATTTACCGCAACTTTTTTACCCTCATAACTGCAAATTAAGGCCCTAATGTGTTCAAGTTTGAAGGATGTGGTTAGAGAGATATTAGTATTACGAGTTTTATATCAATTCTTAAGGATAAATATGTATTAGCTGACCACTATCCAAAAGATGCTGCCTTACATGTTTATTTGTTAATTCTATCTAATTAAAAAGTACAGATAGGTATTGAAAAAAGGTTTTTGATACCTTATGACCACGGGAAGGTGATGAATCCAATGTATCCTCAGTACGTTCGCTAACATCAGACAGGCCTGATTCATGCAAGTAGTCATTCCGCATGCTATCCAATTTTAGTAATGGATTTGTTTTCAGTCGCTGAAAAAATTACAAATAATTGTATAGTTTTTTATTAATTTCTTTGTATTTATCGTGTAAATGAATATAGGTAAGGTAGAAGTGTCCCAAAAGTTGATGGGATCGACATTCAAAATCTATTTTAGAGAATGATTCTCTAAATTCTGTCTCCGAGACATTAAATCACTGAAGGATTTCACTTAAAATCTTAAAACTGTATAATATTATCAATTTTACCAATATCTACTCGTTATTACAAAACAGTTTTTTACGCATATTTATCCGTATTTTCATTATGACGAATGACTTTATGTTTTTAATTTTACAACAAAAATATTTAGATCTCCTTAGTAATCACTGAGAAACGTTGATATAAATTGAACTTCCCGTTAATTAAAAAATATCTTACCATACTATCCATATCAAGTCGTGAATCTAGCGTAGATCCATTGTCCGTAGACAATGTGTTAGACAAGTTCATTTCTGGATCTTTAATCTTCCTCTTCTGCTTTTGTTTGTAATGGATGTAGAAGATGATACCCGCTGCATACACGAAGATCAACATGAGTACGCACACACCAATCGCTAAGGCCTCCAGTACGCTCAGCCCGTGGCCTTGCACTGCTGGTTCTGTGGTCACGGTTTCTCCAGCGTGAAAGGGTATTGAGCGGACATCTGGAATAGTAAATTCTTCATGCAATATACTCAGAAAGTACATGGATTTATAATTTTATACATACATATGTATATGTATAAAAGTTTTTTTTTAGATAAAAGAGATCAAAGAAATTCACTTTTTTATTTATCCAAGTTATCAGTGTTATAAGGAGTGTATTTATACTTCTTAAAGTTGGATTAAGACTTACAAATATAATAAGAACAGCCAAACGTTGTGATGTACAATTCTGGTCGCAGTATACCTCTTATATGTTGCTCAATAATAATTGGAGATGTAAGATTAAAGCATAGTTAAAGAGTGCACACTCAAAGAGTTTTTCATAGTAGATAGAATAAACGTAAAATAAATGAAACATGTAAAAACGTATTAACTACGTAGTGATCATATTTTTTTTCTATTCGGGCTTATTTTTTTTAACTTCTACAAGTTAACCTTATCAACTTTGAACAGAGATGTTTACTAGCCCGGATACCAATCAGGACTGAGCTGAAACTTTTCGCGTGTCACTAAATAAAATAAAATTTCACTATGTTACCACGAAGCATTTCTTTTCTAAGCAATCCAAGCTAATATTCGAGATCTTCACAAACTTACCAAGCAAGGGATTATGTGTAGCTCCGGCGACACGGAACGCGGCACAGGAGGCCGCTAGACGCGAAGGCGTCGCCGCGGAGCAGAGCACATGTGCGGCGACCAAACGCCCTTCCAACCGAGCGTGAAGCGCGGCTGAACCGCGCCACTGTTGATGAAGAAGCTTCTTGATATTTTGTTCTTTAGGCAAACATGAGTTACGACTATCCATCCTCAACCCATTATCGTCCCACGGCTGGGCACGGGTCTTCTCTCAGAATGAGAGTTTTAGGCCATAGTCCACCGCGCTGGCCAATTGCGGATTGGTAGACTTCACACACCTTTGAGAACTCTTTTTTTAGAGAACTCTCATATGTGCAGGTTTCCTCACGATGTTTTCCTTCACAGTAAAACAGTGATAATTAAATTCTAATACGCACATCATTTTAGAATAATCAGTAGTGCGTGCCTGGGATTCAAACCTTGGACCCTCGATTGAGAGGCCGAATTTCAACCATTAGGCCTTCAGTTGTTGCATTTTGGTGAAAAATGTGGTTGCCGGCTCACTTATATCTGAGGCGACTCAGATGGAGTCCTCAAGTGTAGCAACGCATTTACGATCAACTATAGATATGAAGTGGCTTACGGGTCTATACCAGGTGGACCGCCTGCTCGTTTGCTACATCATTCAGATAAAAAATATCCATCTGACATTGATAGTCCACTGGACAAAAGACTCCCTTAACCTGCGTTACTTCAAGTGGTTCTAAGCCATCTGAATCCAGCGGTTACCGCCATCCACTTTAGTCTGCCTGGTCTGGAGGCGACTTGTAGGTACTCTTTTACATTCTTTACGTAAATTAAATATCTGTCCTAATAATTGAGCTTTATTTTCGAGTTGAGTAAAATACCCCCATTCATTAAATTACTTTTTTGTAACCTCACTGCAATGTATATTAATAATTAATAGTAAAATAAATAAGCTTCGCAGCACAATCTAATTTTGAACGAAGGATATCAAAAAACTCTAAAATAAGATATGTAAATTGTTAAAAAAAATTTGGTCTTAATGACCCGACTTCGATTCGCATATATTATAATTTACATTTTCATAGTTAACATGAAAAATTAAATTGTAATATTTCAGTTAGACCGGGACATCACCACCGCCTCGTTTATATTTAGCGAAGCAGTGCTGGGTTTCGATGGAAAGGTGTGAATACCGACTGATTACATGGGGCAACTATCTAAGTCCTGCCTAGATATCGGCTTCAAGTAGAATCCCTGTTCCGTATGGAGCTGGTTGCAGATGTCGATTGACGGCAATGACCATTCACCGTCAGATGGACGACATGCTCGTTTGTTACTTCAATCTTAAAAGCTAATATACAGGTATTTGCAAATTGGAGACAAGGAAGTTATGCCCGAATAACTTCTCCGTCTCCAATTTGCATTTGGCTACGGCTTTCAGAAAGTAAGCGGCGAAACATTTGTTAGCAAATATTTTTGGTAACCAGGAGTCTTGTTCGCGAGGTATGGTACCGCATCTCTGTAATCAACAGGACAAAATCTAAAGCTGACCGCCCATTAGCTTTTATCCCTTTAGCGAATATGTATACGCAACGGCCAAAACTCCTGTGAAATGTCTGTTCGACTATTGAGTAGCCAATGTTTCTATACACACGCGTAAACAACGACTAATGACAGATTTTTCACATAAAATCCAAGATGTACCGTACCGCTCGTCGGTCACTAAAGCAAAAAAAAGGTGAAGGTGATAGAACCGTTTGTGGTTCGACTGCGGAAGCATCACTGCTACACCTTTTTCTGCCTAATAATAACAATGTGAAGCGCTGTTGTGTTTTGTTTTGAAAGATTTGGTAAGAAAGACATTATCCGTGGCGTTCCAAGTGATCCTCAGGAGTAGCAACGCACCTGTGATCAAGGTAGGCAGACTCAGGTAAGACTGATGTTATCTGGGGATGAATAAAGACATCCATGGGCGGCAGAAACCACTTACCATCAGTACTGCTTGCTCGTTTGCTACTTCAATATTATAAAAAAGTAATAATTGGACCGCTACAAACGGCGCCGGCTTAAACGACTAACAATAGCTTACAAAAACAACAAGCGACAAGAGAGGAGCTTTACAAACTATCGCTCAAGCCAATGGGCGGTAAGCCTTAATGCTGCAAATTCGGATACATTATACAAATTGCTACTTTGACGCCTTTCGCTTATCTCTGACTTGATCAAATACGCCGCTTTTAACACTTTAAAACTGCTTCCGGCCAAAGGAAGACTTCAGAGCATTTAGGCTTAAGCCACTTAACGTGATAATATCTTGAAAGGGACCATCGCTGAATTGCTCGCGTATTTAATTCGATTAGAGTTGACTAACAAAAACTAACAGGTATGCGTCTAAAGGAGGGATTCCTAAAGTGGAAATGTCCGGTTGTCGGAGAACTGCAGTTTTAAAATTGTTAAGTATTTTGCATCAATAGATAAATACTGAAGGAAAAGAGACTTTTAAACCATTTGATTTTGGAGTTCTAAGGTCATTCATTTTGGAAAACGGGGTATCTTGGCCAAAATAGTTTGGGGATTGCTGATCTCAAGTCTGATTGGTTCAACACAATTTTATTGTTTTAAAACTAGGCCCATTCATTTTATATGAGAAAATTTTCTCATTATAACCATAACCTCTTATCTGATAAAACACACATTTGAATAATTAAGTAAAAAATTCATAAAACAAAAAAATATTTATCTATATATACAGACCATCGCTATACGTGGAGGGAACACTAAAGAAATATAGATAAGCGACACTGCGTAATAACATATAGGCATAGATTAATAATGATAGTAAATTATTCAAAGGGTTTTGAAATTGTATTTATGTTTATTCGAATATGTCATAAATTCTCCTATCGTGTACTTTTATCACGTCTTACAAAATTACAATGCATACATTCGCATTTTTTGTCACAGTAATTAAATGTTACAGTTATTCATCTGTAAATTGGAGTAATATAATTAATCAGATGTACAACGGTAAGGCAAACATGAATTTTGATACAAATATAGGCGAGTTTCATACG
>DWNE01011007.1:0-10046 GCA_018249875.1 Cecropterus toxeus
AGAACTTTTAGATGTGCAGGTTTCCTCATGATGTTTTCCTTCACCGTAAAGCAGTGATAATTAAATTCTAATACGCATATAATTTTAGAAAAATCAGTGGTGCAAGCCTGGGATTCTAATCGGATCTTCGATTGAGAGGCCGAGTTTTAACCATCAGGCTATCACTGCTCATTTGTTCTATACGAACTTGAAAAAATACAAAACTTGATAATTATAACTTACGACAAATTTCTTGTTTTGCTTTTTTTTTTGTAATACACCTCCGCAAACATTTGAGTTATAGCTTGACATTGATTTGACTACGAAAAAACGAAATTAGTTCGGAAACGCCAAACAATAAAATAAAGCTCACACGACCGTAGCATAGTTTTAAGGCTAATTGCCTTCCCGGAACCCACTTGCATAACATTATAAGACAGAATGGGTGCACATAAAAATATACATTAGTGCATGCGAAGTCTAAGTAGCAGTGCAGCTATTGTAGCCCAGCGCAAACATTTTTGGCCGGCGACTGCGAGCGACGTCTTTTATTGCTCCCGGAATGAATGGCTTTTGCTGGATTACTTTTATAATGGTTAATATATTACTAGACTTAAGTAATACTTGCATGTAGGTAGTCAACAGAATCGTTTCAACTTCTTTGTGTATCTTTGATACTTATTTGTATCATGTTAATATAAACCAATATGTAATGTATTTTATTGTTTTCTGAAGACTATTGAAGACACGATAATATTTATTGCTTATCTTTGTATCCTATCGAATGCTGGTAATAAGGAATGCCAAGCTGAATAATTCGAAATTTGTTAAGTAACAAAATTGTACTCAAATTGTAGGCAAAATCTTGACTATGGTCCTTTCATTTTGACTGCGCCATATGGCATTTAAATGTGGCTTATACTTCCAAAATATTAAGCATACTTGATAATAAGTGCTATAAACACAGCAGTATAATAGTAACGAATGATAAATTACGTTACAAAGGCCGAAGTTGACATTGACAATCGTTGCAAGCCCCTGTCAGTACAATAATGGCCGCCGGGTAGGCAATGCACCTCCGTGTATAGATTAATTGCTACCCCCAGTCTAACTCCGACCCTCAATTTGGCGCAGCTAATTTAATCACCATAGCTCTGATGTACGATCGATTCGTAGGCACTGAGGTACGATGATTATGAAATTTTGATATTAAATTGTGGGCTTTAGTAGCAGACGAAACATCTCAAGTATTTCCTGCTTAGGATGTTCGTCTACGGCGGCCATTCCTGCGGATTACTGTCTCGGCTGACTACCTCTGAGAATATACACGACATATTAGAATTTCCAGGTATTTCACCTTGTCGGCTTAGTAAAGTTTGTTGAGGGAAGCGAAACTTAATTTGGTGGATTGTTTGTATGAATCTATTATATACTGTTTAGTGATAAGAATGTTTTTTTGTTGGTTTATAAATTACATATAAACTACTGGACTTTTTTTACTAACAAATAATAAAGTTAAGCATTATGCATTAAGTAAGAACATGTACAATTTATTTCAGTTATTATCGAAATAAGATTTTTTAACCAGACATAAAGAGTATCAGCGTATATATATATTATGTAATGATGTTATAAATTGTAAACTATTTCAAAATACATGCACTAACTCCGTCAGATGTATAGACGGAAGTCGTAGAAATTATTGCAACTGAACCAAATGCAAATTTATTAGGTAGTTATACAAGCTACACGATTAATTGGCACATAAATAATCTAAGATGCAGTAATTGAAGTATGGATGGTAGACTAATCAGGAAAAGTAGTTAAGAAAGCAATAATAACTTGATAGAGAGATGTGTTGAATCGGATACATACATTTTTCTGAAAATACAGTAAGAAAATGGATTGCGTTAAAAGAGCCATAAGACGGCCAAATTTCTCAGAACATTAATCCGGTTCTGATACCATTTATTTAGAGTAATGTGCACTTTTATCATATCTTACAAACCTTTATCTGTGGTGTCCAAAAATATTTTATCTGCATTCTTCACATTATGCTAGTGTTTCTAATACTTGACTTACGGCAATATTATTTTTCTATTTTACTGATTTATTTCATTTATCTATATCACATTATTTCGGTTCTATTACAAATAAAAAAGTATCTCCGATGATTTCAAAAGTTTTTTTTTATCAGTTAAGGATGCACTGAAAATAATATAATTTTGATGTTAACCCCTACTACTTGTTTTTATTATAAATAAATTTACACAAATATACTAATTTGTGAACAGAAGCATTCTGAAATTACCTTTTTTGATGGATTATAGAACTATCTTAATTAATCTTACAGAAATTGGCGCAATCATTTTTTATGGAAGATTGGGCAATAGAAGTTGCTTGACATCGTAGTTCCTTACAATTGAATACTACAAGTATCGATAATCGGATTTTTAGTTCCACCTTTCGGATTTTATGATAGCTATTACAGTATCATAATTACGCAAGTACAAAACGCTACAATGACAAATTTATCTTTAGCATTTAGCAGTGTTTTGTTTTCTTATCAGTAGACGTCATATATCGATAAGGTACACATGTGTTTATGTCAAAGATCGCACACATACAGACATTTATCTGTATTTATGGATAGCGCTTTGTTTCGCGACTATTGATTGTGAGTTCGCCTCCCACAATCGGTTGTCGCTGTCAAACGTCCATTAGTGGCCTGTGTACTTTATAGGTATGTGCGACACTGAGTCCGATTGCTCCTACCTACGTTAGGGTAAAGGGAATTTTAAAACAGGCATGTTGGTCTGTTGGTTGTCTGGTTTTGCGACTGTTATTTGTGTATTGGTAGCAAACAAGCGAAGTTTCCGTCTGGTAATAAATACTCATGGTCATCTCATCAAATTCAAATGGAATAAAATTCTGACCGTAGTAGTAGTAGTAGTAGTTTATACTTATTGTCGAATCCGTTAATAAGTAATAAAGTTTTTAAAAGTAATTGGGATATTTCAGCTTGTTCAAATCAGATCACCTGTATCACAAAAAATATAAGCAGCCGTTAAGGTTTACACTTCACGAGTTACATGTCAACTAGTAACAACAGTTAAAAATAGTAAAGAAAAACCTGATGTTACTCGTAACACGAGTTTTTTGTTCATAATAAATCTAATTTAGACGACCCGCGTGGCAGAGCGATCAACATACCGGTCTAACGTGCAGTGGGTCCCGGGTTTTATTCCCGGCCAGACCGAAATATTAATGATGAATTTATATTTCTGTTCTGGGTCTGGGTGTCTGTGTATTCGTCTTTGTGTGTCCATGGCACCCACGACATAGAAGAAAATCCTAGTGTGGGGTTATAAGTCTAGGAAGGGTGTTTTTTTTAATTTAACGCTTTATATGAGTTTTCGACAAAATAGTCAAGTAAAGGTACTATAATATTTTTAGTAAAAAAGTAGTCCATCCCCCCCTCTTTTTCTTCGCCTTATTATTCGCTTTATGACACAGTCATGTAAAAATATGTATATTTCTAAATTTTACAACACTTATCAGGTTTGCTTATTGATTTATATTGTCTTGGATTGTAAAGTTAATATCATTATATAATACAATATGCTAAACTTTTCCAAAATACACTCAATCAATACATAAGTACAGAGTACTAACAGACTGACCCTATTGAAACACCCCAGTAAAATCATCATTAAACCCGAATGCAGATTAGTAAATATCCTACGTTCAGTGTAAATGTGGGGGTGTACTCACAATATGTATTTATACGTTTAAAATCGAAAGTCCCCAGACGAACCCTCGCGGCTAAGTCACGCGATACGCCGGAGTTCGGACAAAATTTGTTAGGTTATTCGTGCGTGTTTACGTTTCAGACTTATAATTGTTAGTAGGGCTGGTTGTTAGTGCAAAGCAAAGCTTGGAGCTTGGGCTTGTATCTATGACTGATAACAAACGGTAGGAGTTAGAAAGCCCCGTGTATATCTGACAGAATTTGAACGTGACAGACGCGTAAAGACAGCCAAATTAGATTAAATATATATACCAATCGTAATAATATCGTATAGAAAATTGTATACCGTATATACAACCGGCTTACTTATATATGAGTCCACCATCTTAGTCCTCTGACGATCACTGTATCCAGCAGAACAGGGTTTCTGCTTGAAGTCAATTACAGATGCGATGCTACTCCCAAGTAAAAATATAGACGCCTCATATGAAAGTGACAGTCATATAAAATTGAACACCCACACCCTTCCACCGAAATTCGAACTTCTTCACGCTAGAAATGGTTGTGTCGGTAGTATCTACCGGTCGAATTACCCTGATTCTACTCGTACCTGGTAAAACACCTAAGACCTAAACAGATGTGATATAGTGAACCGTTGACCTTTTACCTTGTGAATAGTTTTAAATATATAGTCTCTAGACTACAGAATGCGTATTATAAATTGTTTTCGCTATCAATAATAAATGTTTGTGTTATCCAAATGTTCTGTTACAGTCCTGTTGAAATGTTTATGGTATTTCTGTTCAAATAAAATAGACTATAGCTCAGCGATATTTAATTTATTACCTAAACTCTAGCTAGCGAGCTTTGAAAACTCTATAAAAGCTTCCTTCAGGGATTACTTCTTTAGAAATAAAAACTAAAAGCTCTGTTTCTATCAGGTTTAGTTCATGTTTTATTTCAACTCATCTATTCCTGCCATTACTTCAAATCAATATAAAATGTTTTACAAGTGAATATTTAAAATATATCACGAAAATACACAGAAACACATTTAGAATAATGTGTTTTATTATAATAACCTGTTTGTGCGTGCTTCGATACAAGTTTTTGATTAGGAAAATTATACGTTTGTGGTAAGATTACCTGGAATGTTGGAAACCCCAAATCAAATTACCTACGGGTAAATCGTTACAAAAGCGCATGCCAACAACTCTGGAGATTTTGTTAACTAGATATATATTATATTTTTAATATTTAACAATTATTTTTTTATTATTAAACGCGGACATGTTATCAAAATAAAATAACGAATAGGTCTAGTCCACCTGAATGCTGATTGTTACAAACTACTTATTAAGATCTTTGAGTACAAGTGTCAATTCATATGTTACTTTACTAAACTATAGGTTACTACTACGTCTTACTACTACTACTACGTCCTACTACTTCTACGTCCACGTAACTATCACCACCATACTCATACTATCAGGTTTGAGAGGTTTCCACACGATATCTTACGAGTAAAGCAACTGACAACTAATTTCTAACGAAACATGATTTCGTAGAAACAGATGTTAAGGCAGAATATTTGAAATTGTATTTTACAAAACCAG
Organism: Cecropterus toxeus; assembly: GCA_018249875.1. Classification (NCBI taxonomy): domain Eukaryota; kingdom Metazoa; phylum Arthropoda; class Insecta; order Lepidoptera; family Hesperiidae; genus Cecropterus; species Cecropterus toxeus. Next base: position 5,347 of record DWNE01011007.1, read on the forward strand.
TAGCAGCTGGATATTAAGGTTGCAATGTTTGAAGCCTTTATACTAAATCAGGCTAGGGGTGAGTGAGGGAGGGTGCACTTTGATTGATGACCGGCATTGTGCGTACTGGCCATTGTCCGAGCACGAAACAACGATACCTATGTTCCTTTATCGCAATTATCAGAGGGATTTCTGATAATGTTGAGTTTGATGGGATCTAAGTGCAATTAAACTTGATTAGATGATTCTGTTAAAATTATATCTATTTAAAATTACGACCCGCGTGGTGGAGCGGTCACCATACCGGTGATCGAACCAGTACCCGGTACCCGGTACCCGGTACCCGGGGATCGAACCCGGGACCCACTGCGTGTCCCGGGTTCGATCCCCGGCCAGACAGACATGTGAATGATGAGTTTAGATTTCTGTTCTGGGTCCTGTTGTTTATGTATTCGTCTTTGTGTGTCCATGGCACCCACGACACAGGAGAAAATCCTACTGTGCGGCTATGAGTGTAAAAAGCGTTTATCAAAAACTTACGACGTCTTTCATCTAACTTTTAAAGGAAGAGAGGTTCTCAAAGGTTATTTGGATTAATTTTAATGATAAAATTAATCATATTTATGTTACTCTTAAATGTAATTCTCTGAAATATTTGTCATGGATAAATATGTTCATCTTACTTTTATGAGTTTACGTATGAATAATGTGGTAATGATAATGTATTAAATATTTAAATTTATAACCGTTTTCCAAGGAAGAGAGACTAATATTTTTAATATCTTTAATACAATAGGTACAAAATGAATTTGAAAGGATTAATGCAGAAAGGTTTTGTGGTATCTACATTCAATAGAATTCAAATGTCAATGACACAGCGAGGTAATTAAATTGGGCGATGACATTTGTTGCTTCCGACAGGAAATCACCGCCCTTTTGCATAATAAGCTAACAACTGACTTTACGTCGTGTAAATATAGCTAAGTTTTCCGGTTTATACTAGGACACTAAAAACAAACAGTATATATACGTGATAGCTTTAACAATTAATTTATGTCCACAACTTACATTAAAAACTATGTGGAAGAAAATACACACATTATTTCAAGTTCCGCATTTCAAATATAAGAAATATTCTACTTCGCTTATCAAACTTGTGGTTGACCTGTATCTTTGTTGCAAGAATATAAAACAGGTGTAAAGAAGTCATAAAAAATAATGAAGTTATATTAAAGTCGGAACATCAAATTATCTTCTTCTTATTCTTAAAACTACTGGTGTCTGAATGTTTAAAATGAACAAAACGAAAACTGTACCAATAGGGATGATTATGCGGCTTCTGTATTTATGCTTTATCTAATATTACCAACGTTGGCTTGTGCAGTAGTTAAAGCAACGCTTCCATAATTCAAATGCTGTTCACATTCTACTAACTCGTCCAGATAAAACGTCAAACAAATCCCGATTGTGCAGAAGCATTGCAAATACAAGGAAAAGTGATTTAATACAAAACACACGCAATTACGAGCTAGAAGAAACAACGGTCCCCAAGCAAACAAATGAACTGGAACGTATTTCTCGAGGGTACCCGTCACCAAGTACTGGCGTTGCCGTAGACGTGGCATGAAATAGGTTGGAAAATAACTCGGCTCCCGAGGGCTTTGGTGCGATTCAATCAAGTCTGATTCAGAAATTTAGAGTTCGTTTTCCGTACACGAACATGGCAGACAGGTAAGAACGTGTACACATGTGGGAAAACGAACGAACAAAGCCAAAAATTGGAGACACGGAACGGAAAGTCGCTTAATCGCTTTACCCGGTACGTTACCTGCAGGGGTTATTCTCAGAGTACTCCGTTCTTTTGTTCTAAAAAGATAAGAATCTCTAACATTGATTCCCAAACTACTCCGCAAAATTGAGCCGATTTCGCTAATTCTTTTATTGTTGCGTTTGTGACTGAAAGCAGAAAGTTCTTATGAAAAAGATAGGAAAGTTATGGTGATTTCCAGTATTACTAATTCGAATTTAAAATTCATGGTCAAGACAAGACAAACCCTGTCGGGTCAGCTAGTCATAATATGAATATACCTATATATTACTTACCAGTCACCAGTTAACTGCAATTCTTTATGGACAATCTGCAACAGAAAAATAAACTTAATTACAATTATTGTATAGGAAAGATTTATGGGGACTTAAAGCATATCTATGCAATGAATTGTATAATTATCATTCATTATTTATTTATTCATACACTCGACCCATCAATTACCTTCGTGCATACTATTAATGTATGTAAAGATAATAATGTACATACCATTATTATATTATTTGCATATTTTATACACATAAATGGTAATAAATAACACTGTTGTTACTATACGATGGTATAAATATGATCCCAGAGATCTCGATGAGAAAGAGATCACACTAATATTATAAAGGCGAAAGTTTGTGAGTGTGTATGTTTGTTACTTCTTCGCGTCTAAACGGTTGGAGCGATTTTAATAAAATTTGGTATGGAGTTAGCTGACACTCTGGATTAACATATAGGCTACGTTTTACTGCGGTCAAACATCTTATTTCAATGGAAAAATCGATGAAAATGAATTCGCGGATAATGTATGGGGAACTTTGTACGTAACTTTTTAAGTGATAATTTTATTTTCCCTAATAAACCGCGGGTAACACCGCGGGGCTCAGCTAGTTGAGTAATAACTATACCTAATATATTTTAGCTAGTAATTAAGTACTACCAATAGATATAACATGTCTACCCATTATTGTCCCACTGCTGGGCTCTTGTCCTTTCTTAGATTGAGAGAGTTTCAGGCCTTAGTCTACCGCACTGGCCCAGTGTGAATTGGTAGACTTCACACACCTTTGAGATCTTTTTTTAAGAATTCTCCATCGTGTAGGTTTCCTCACGATGTTTTCCTTCACCGTATATACAATTGTATAAATATTATGTATTAAAGCCAAATAACCTAACCTAACCTAACCAGGATTACCCTTTGTTTTTCTGTTCTCGAGGAGGAAACCTTGAAATGGTACCCAGCGTCGTTCATTTAAAAGTATAGGCGAAAAAGTTTATAAAAAACCGATTAGTAAATCACTCAATACACGCAAACTTAAAACAAGTAGTTAACATTGTGATAATTGAATGTTTGCCTGTAAGTGACCAATACATGTGCTTATTACTAAATCAATAAATTTTCATTGCCACATCTAAAACCTACAACATCCGATCAAAATAATTGAGTCATCATATGCAAGATAAATAGACTCTTAAGTCGGTAATAGACACATTACTACATTTTGAGTACGTAGTCACTGCCTTGTTTTATCGTGGTCACTGCTGCCTGTAGACATTTATTGAACTTATACTTCTTTAGGCGCTTTATGAAAAAATGATCAGAGTGAAATTTTAGGATTCGTCAGACAAAAGTTACAGTATGAAGTTGCAGCGGTTGTAAATTACCTCGTACTTTTACAGACTCCAGCGTACACTCGTTATCGTGTTTCAGAATTAAATACACCGCCATCTATTGGTGTCTTTCAACATTAAATTTGTACAACATTCACACACGTGTTTTATACTCTATAACATCCCTGATATTAATCACAGATACGTTAATGTATTTATATATTTTTGACGCTATCCTATCAACAAACACATCTGTAAGACCTGACGTAAGCCTTATGGACTTTTTGTGTGTATTTCGCTATTCAAAAATTGCAAGTAAATCAGTGATGAATTAAATAAACTAAAACCAGTCTGCATAACTTTTTTTCAACACTTGATGGCACATACAAATCTCACGCACACAGACATAATCATATTGTGTACGACCGAGCACACTTACCTGACATGCACACATCAATTTAAAATCAAGTTATTTTTTTAATGTTCGTTCCACCACGTAGAGTTCCAATATATTCGATATCACTGTCTATAAGTATTTCATAGAAAAAAGTTGCAATACCACTTTTTTCATATTCTTAGGCTTAACAAGCTATATTTTACGAGTAACACCAAACTTGTAAATCATCAAAATAGCCATTAATATAAGTAAACGAGTCTCGGGTTCCTTTGAACAAGTTTCTCAAGTTAATTTATCAGATGGCATACAACTTGGCAACGTCATTGATGAACATTGATAGTAACAATTTTGCTTGATAGTGTGATAGTAGAGTAGAGATTCTTGACATCGAAACGTCAGTACCTAATTGAGAACTCTTCTATCCTTTTTATATACGAGTTTTTATTGTTTCCTCATAACAATTATTATTATTATATTATTTACAAAGTATACTCCACATTTTGTTTTCATTGTCGGCCACACTTTGCAATGTACTTTAACATGATAGGCGAAATCATAATTATTGTTTTGTGGAAACAAAATAAAGTCATACTAAAGGTACTGAGCAACATTAGCAACTTTTAGAAAATTTCACTAAGTGTAATTCATTATATGATCTTATTTACACGAGAGTATTATTGTGGCTATAAAATTTTACAGCATTACCTAATCAAACATATACATTATGTTTTATTCCACAATGCTAATAAACGAAGTAACTAATTAGACTCCTAATACAAAATATTACTTTTTTATGAGGCGACCATCTCAGTCATCGGGAGTAGCAACGCATCTGTTATAGACATCACATAGGATCCCTGTCCTATATGAAGATGCGTACAATAGTCCATGGGCGGC